>APFE030015689.1:24916-46905 GCA_000404065.3 Pinus taeda | reverse complement strand
TGTTGCCGCCCCCATTTTGAACTGGGGTCCAATGTGGTGATACTTTTGAATATAGAAGATAATCAAGCTCCACACCCAACAATGACTTGGGATCGGATTACGGAAAAACTTTTTTGAACGATGAGCCCTGCAAATCTATGATAAAGCAATTTTGCAATTTGCTTCACAATATCGTAGATTGCAATATCAAAGATCACAATATTGCTAATCCGTTGTGTTTAACAATCGTTTATTACCATATGTTTCTGCAAAATGCGATATGTGAGATGCGTCATCGCATATCGGTGGCTTGAGGTATTTCACCTTAAGTGATACTTGAGGCATATGAAAACTGTGATGCGATGAGTTTCTTCAGTGTGCGATCTCGCATCGTGATTTCACAATCTTAGGAGTTTGCTTATTTGATCTTATCCATTACCTTCTTTTTGCGATGCAACACTTTATTTTTGAGAGAATTTATTATAAAACTTAAGTCCTTTTGGATTTTGTGGATGTTTTCCTAAGTTTATGATAGTAATATTTATTTGAAAATGGAATACAAATGCTAATTTGTCTTTTAATTTTTTATAAGGGTCCCCACTTATTTAGTATTAGTAATAAAACTAAATAAGAAGAGGGCTTGTTGCTGGCCATAACAATTGGCGATTCACTTGGAAGAACCAGTTATCTCTGATTTTCTTTTGAATTTTCTAACTTCCAAAACAGAAGGGTTTTTGAAAAATCAAACTTTATTATAGAAAGATAAAGTACACCATGCTTTCAGCTGTTACTGATAGTTTGTTTCTTTTATGTTAACTTTGATTATTTACTTCCTAGAGCTAGTCATTGTATTTACATCAGCAACTACTTGGTTTATGAAGATAAAAACAAAGTCTTCTCTATAAACTAGTTTTAAATATGCTCATTTGTCGTAGGTAGAACCTCTGCTACCAGCAGGCATTTATAGTCTCGACAGGGTTACCTGTTACCCAGCAATGATCCTGTATTCTACCTAGAGAAATATACGATTTTCAAATAGAAATCCATATTTACACTTATTGCTTTTATTTTCTTTTAATTCTTAAAGAACAATGCCTTGGTTTGGTAGCCAAATTATGACAGTGCCACTCACTTGAATTATAACTTTGTTGAACAAGCTGGCTCGTGAAGACACCTCTTATTATTTAAGTTTAAAGTGTATCACTGGATTATTCCTTGAAGCTCATAATTCTCTAGGTGGGGAGGAAGTCATTGTTTCCTTAAGAATGGCTCTGGACGACAATAGTAGAGTTTTTTGGAAAGAGATTTTCTACAGAGAATCTTCGTTTATGTTATTGATGCCTTTCATTTGACTGATATAAAGCAAATTCCCACTAAAGGTTGTTTTTTATCAAAATTTGCAAAGTTGAAACTAATATCATTTTTAGCCTTATAGCCTTTGACTATATCTTTCAATAATAATGACCAATTTTCCATATCAGTTCTATTTATACAAGAGAAAAACAAAATCTAAAAGAAATACTAGTCTTTTTCGTGAATTCCAAATGTAACCATTTACAACTGGTTTTATTATCAAAATAAAGGAAAAATTAATTTACAAAAATAGAAAAATGATCTTCTATGGAAAGCATTTTTTGAGGATCTGCTCATTAACAGGTAAAGATTCTCCTTTTCCTGTTAAATCCTGTAACATAAAAGTAGATGGACCTATGATTTCCATGATTTGGAAAGGGCCAAACCACATTCGTTGGAATTTCGTATGTTTGCCTTTTTCTTCTTGAGCCTTATCCCATTTTAAAACTAAATTTCCAATTTGAAAGTCCTTTCTAGATACCATGTTTGAATCAAAAGAAGCCTTTACTAATGCTTGGTGATGGGCAGGAGTTATTTTAGCCTGTTCTTGTTGTTCTTCTAGCTTAAGGATTTGTAGCTGCCTTAGTTGTAAGGATGAAGTTGGTATTTTGTCAATAAATTGAACTAAGGCCAAATAGGGAATAGTTAGATGAGTTGGAAGAACCACTTCTTTCCCATAAACTAAATTAAAGGGAGAAGTGCCAATGGAGGCTTTCTGTGTTATTCTGTCTGCCCATAGAGCATACATCAAAGATTTGTGTCAATTCTTATGATTTTCTTTGATGGTTCACTTAATGATTTTGATCAAGTTTTTATTTGTTGATTCAGCTAACCCGTTCCCCTATGGGTAATAATTGGCAGAGTATTTAAGCTTAAAATCTCTTTTAAGCGCAAATTCAGTCATAACATTGCTAGAAAAATATGATGCATTATCAAACATTAAAGTAGAGGGTAAACCAAACCTAGTGATTATGAACTGATCTATGAAATCAATGATGTGTTCGGCATTAGCTGTCTTGAGAGGAATTGCTTCTACCCATTTAGTAAAATAATCTGTAGCTGTAAGGATATACCTATGTTGTTTAGAAGAGTCAGGAACGATCTCACCTAATATATCCAATCCCCATTGATCAAAGGGTTGATCGATATTGACTGGTTGCAAAGGCAATGATGGTTTCTTTTGTCTTCCAGCAACAGTTTGACAAACTTGACATTTCCTTACATAGCTATGCGCATTTTTGAATAATGTAGGCCAATAGTACCATGTGCACAAGATTTTATGTGTTGTAGCATCTCTAACATAATGTCCACCTGCTGGTCCATCATGGAGTTCCTGAAACACCTTTTCAGCTTCATATTTCGCGAGACATCGAAGGAGAACTTAATCATAATTCATCTTAAAAGGTACACTGTACACGAGTTGGTATTTCTTAGCCTTCAATCTTAGGGCTCTTTTCTTTGTATAATCAAGGTTTGAAAGAGCATATCTATTCTTTAGATAAAATATGATATCAGCATATAATGATTCGATATTGTTTAGGCTTACCTCGTACATTTGTACTTCTGAAGATCGTATTTCAAAAATAAGTGATGCTCCAACCAACGTTTTGCAAAAGCCTTGACCTTTTACAATATTTGTTGGTTTAATTTCAGCGCCATATTCTTGCAAGGCAGTAACCCAATTTTATCTTTTCTCACCCACATATTTCTATACTAATAGATTTCTTACCACTGGAAACGGTACTATGATTTTTGTACAAGTTTTAAGTAGGAAGCATTTGAAGTGTTTGATTGCTTTGAAAATAGCATAAGCTTGTTTCTCTACGTCGGAGTAATTTAATTCAACCCCTTGTAGATTTGAACTGAAAAAGGAAATTGGGGCTTCCGCCTTGTCTTGATTTGCTTGAGTGAGTATCGTAGCATATGATCTATCAGAGGCAAATGTATAGAAAATGAAAATATCATAGAATTTTGGAGTTGCTAAAGATGGGGCATTTACAATCACTTTTTTAATCAAATTGAATGCTTCATATGCGTCATTTGAAGATTGAATTCTTTTTAATCATTGCTTATAAGGGATATACAATTCTTGAGAAGTCTCGAACAAATCCCTTAACAAAATTAATTTGGCCAGGAAGGATTGCATGGCTTTCTTGTTGTGAGGCAAGGGTACTTCAGAAATCTCCTTGATTCTATCTGGATGGATATGGATTCTAGATGTTGACACTATAAATCCAAGAAGTTTTCCTTCACTTAATGCAAAAAAGGACTTTTTCAGATTAAGTGAAATCCCATACCTTTGGCAACATTAGAAAATCTATTTTAAGTCTCTTAGATGATTACTAAGTAGATTACTACTGATTTGTTTACTATTCCCTTAAATGCGATGTCCATGTCCCTTTGAAATGTTGCACCAGTGTCGATTAAACCAAAAGACATCTTTTGATATGCATAACTAACCCCATTTGGTTCTAAACGTGGTCTTTAATTGATCGTCAGGATGGACCAAAACTTAGTTGTAGCCGGAAAAACGATCCAAAAAGGACATTAATTCTGATCCTGCAACTGCTTGCAATATCTGCTCCATGGGAGGCAGGGGAAAATTATCCTTTTGGTAGGCTTTGTTAAGGTTTCGAAAGTCAATGCAAATTCTAATGTCTCTATTTTTATTTTGAGTGAGAACCAAGTTGGAAACCAATCTAGAATGTCGAACGGGAAATATAATTTTGGCTTTCAATAATTTATTGAGCTCAGACTTAATCTAGCTTTCCAGATTAGGATGGATCTTCCTCAGCTTTTGTTGGACATTTTTTTCATTGTTTATCATTGGGATAGTATGCTGAATGATAGAAGTGTCGTAAGTCTTAAGGTCATCACAGTTCCAGGCAAAGACACTTTTGTATTGTTTCAGAAGATGAACATACGCTAATCTTTCTTCAGGGGCTAGGTGAAGACCTAGATTGATATTCTGTGGCTTGGTATCAGTTCCTAGATTTACTAATTCATAGTTCATAGTTGAAATTTGAAGTTTTGAATTGGTAGATCTTTTGAATCGGTGTTTTAAATTATATAGGTCGTCCAACTTGACTACTAATTTTTGTATAGCATTATTGGTGCTATCTTGTTGCAACTGTTTTTCATGTTGGTCTTCATCAATTATTTGATTAGTGTAAGATCCCTCTGATGTGAGGAAGCTTACAATATCAGGATCATCGTTGAAAATTCTATAGTTTGTAATATTATCAGGAATAGAGGGTCTAAAGAGAAATTCGATTAAGAATCTGTCTGGGCTATAGTCTTCTAAGGGAATGAGATTAGAAGCTACATTTGCCAAGAGATCAGCACTAGCATTTTGGAGTCTGGGAATTGATGAAATGTTGAATGCTATAAAATATTCAATTGTACTAAAGATTGATATTGCTTTAAATGACTTGATAGACAATGTACAATATTTCCTACCTGTCTAATAACAATTTCAGAATCTCCAAAGACTTGTAGATACTTGATATCTAATCTGATTGCCTTGTATAATCCTTGGACTAAAGCCTCATATTCTACAGTGTTATTGGTGAAATCGAACTCGAGTCTACAAGTTAGCATAGTTTTGTTTCCCTCTGGACTAACTAATATGCATACTGCTCCTGCTCCATCATTAGACTTAGAACCGTCAAAAAATAACTTCCAAAATAAAGATTTATTTGTAGGACTATCAATAAAATTAACACATTTAGAACTATCTGTTTGAGAAAAGTTTTCTACTTGAGACAAAACAGAATGTTCTAAGGCGAAGTATGAGCATTAAAATTTCCTAAGAAAGAGTCAACAGAATAGTTGACAATTATATTGTTGTTGTATTCTACAAGTTCATTTTCTCCTTCCAATTCTGTTACTATGTATTTATGATGTCTTCCTCGCTCAACCTTTATCTGATTCAGTTTACCATTGTAAGGGAGCCACATATGCGACCAATCGGTCACAAAGTATCCATGAAGATTTTAAGACCAATCTCTACTAAGAATTAAGCCATAAAATTCTCAGATGTCTGCAACTAAAATTTCTATAACTTGACATACCTTTGGATTAAATGACAGCCTTATGGTAACCTGATTTAGTTCACCAATCACTTCAACCTGCAACCGATCCAGCTGAACTATGCATACTACAGAATTTTGATGTTGAATGTTCAACTTTGCACATATTGATTTAGGTAAGATATTAGATGAAGCTCCTGAATCTACTAAAAAATTATGCAAGTTTTTGTTGAAAAATTCATAAGTACGAAGAAATGGGGAGTATGAGATCTTGACCTACATCCAATTAAAGTGATATTGTCTGGATCAACTTTATTAGTCACATTAGTTGGAGGTCTTCCCATCTCATGAGAAGCTTACGAGATTACAGTGGCAGGTAGAGGTGCAACAGGTATTGCATGTAACTCTTTCAAAAGTAGCTTTTGTTGATGTTTTAACTTGCTCAGTTCATAAAAAGCAATGTTAGCCCTAGTCTTCATGTCTTCTATGATATTATACTCCATCTCATAAAAAATAATCAATTTTTTTGGTGGAGTTGTTGAATCAAATAGGACTAGGCTTGTTTGAGTCGCTTTGGGTGACGTTTTCTTACCTGCTACTTTATCTTTGGACATTGAACTTTCACCTTTCTATTTAGGAGTAGGTTGTGGAGGATCGAGTCGATTTCTACTTCTAGTACTGACTAGTGATGCCTCTTGATCCTCTTCATCTAGGAGGATGAAGTCCCACATTCCCTATACTTCTTCAACTTCTTCTTCATTAGTAGGCTCCTAGTTAGAAACTTCCTCTTCTTCTTCTTCTGATTCTGCATTTGTAATAGCATTGGGAGGCTTTGAATTAGTTGAAGGATTTTTCTTATAAGGCCTATAAGGATTTTTTGAATAAGTCACTGCTACTTGTTTCTTAATGTCAACCATTTTGTTAGACATGGTTTTCAAAACTTTCTACAATCCTTCTAAATCAAATGGGTCTTTTGATTTTTTTTTCTTGGGATCTTATTTAAAAGTGACCTTCTTAGATTTTTGTTCATCAACAATGTTTTTCCTTTCAAGGGCTATGATACGTTTCTCTATCGCTATTACTTCCTTCATATTTTCAACCAAAGTTGTTTTGACAGCTCTATCAACGAAGATTTCTATGTTTGATGGTAGAGTTGATATGTACCATTCACTTCGAAATTCTTTGCTAGGCTTGGAAGCAGTAGGAATTTTATTCAAAAGCTTATTGAAACATGAGTTAAAATCTTTGATAGGTTCCCTTGATTCAGTCCTAAGATTTGACAGGTCATTGATCAATGTCGCAGTAGACCTGTCATCACTGAACTTAGTCAATAATTGCTCTTGGAAGATATCCCAACTAGTGATAGATCTAGATGGTAATGAAAAATACCATGGTTCGGCTACTCCTTGCAAACTGTAAGGAAAGAGCCAGAAAACAACATATTCATTAGTAACTCCATTGAGATTTATAGATAACATGAAGCTGTTTATGTGTTTTTCTACTAGCATGCCTATTTCAGGATTAAACTTAGGCAGCCATTTTTCAAGATGGGTTGGTATTTGACTCAAGGGCATAGGCATTAAGACTTCCCCTGGGTTATTCCATGGGGTTTGGGCCATCGTTGAACTACTAACAGAGGAAAGCATAGAAAATGTTCCTTGCAGTTGGGAAGATGAGGATATTGCAGTTCAAGATAATTGTGAAGGAGATGTTGAAGTTCCAGTAGTCTGTTGGACAATAATCTGAAGTGGAGGGGTGGATGGTTGACTTTGCTATGGAGAGGTTGAGATTGATGATCATGATGAAAGAGTCTCACTATCAGACTCTTTAGGTGATTTCCTTGCTCTTTTCCTTTGAGGTAGAGGTAATTCAGTTGGTTTGATACCAAACTTTTCACTCTTCAATCTAGTAAGAGGTTGAGAAGGGTTATATTGTGAAGTCACACTACCTTGATACATTTCAGATTTTTGGGGTGATATTGAAAATCTCTGAAGTTTATGGATCAAAGATTAAAATTTAGGAGGTTCAATAGTAGATTTCTCTGAAATGTTCGGGTTTGTGGTAGTGGTTGTTGTTTTATCGACTTCTCGCTCAAGATTTAAAGATTTTAAATGTGATGGAGAAGTCGAGGGAGATGTTGAAGGTGATTTACTCTCAGAATGGTATGTAGATTTAGATTTACTTGTCATTCACAGTTTAGGCCCTCCTTCTAGCACCAAATATGTTGAAGCCCCGAAAATCGGTTCTACAACAAGGGGGATACCCACCTGATTTGAACCTTGAAAGAAACTCCTTTTCAATTTGGGATGGTGTGTCCGACTATTGATAATGGGACCAGTTTCCCAATTTGTGTACGTGTGTGTTGAGAATTGATATTTCCTTTCTAATAATTCCTAAGTAAAATGACTTTATTCTAAATCTAATTTAGAAACATGCAATCACATTCTAATGAATAGAAATATCTAATCCTAAAACTAACCCAGGATCTAATCTTTTAGTTATGCGATCTAAAATAATTTCTAACACCAATTGATAATAAAGATCATTCAATCGCTAGGAGAAAAGAATTCAATAAAGATGAACCGTTTCGTATAAAAAGTTAGCCAAAACAATTGTGAAAAGTATATCACATAATATGTCACTTATATATTAAGCATAAATTGAATAGCCATCACCGTACAGAAGTGCGAAATGATAACTCAAACATTCAAGCATTCATATATAAATAACTGAACATAAATATCACCATAACACATAATCATAAATCATTAAGAGATAAAAGTACCATTGATAACAAGTTCTACTCATAAGCGTCAGCAATAATGATTTATCTCTTCTTAATTCAACATCTACTAAGAATACAAAAGCGCATTTCAGTAGCAGATTTAAACACAGATATCAATAAATCTTGGTATATTCATTCATCAAAACCTCCTCCGAGGGTGCAGAAGTGCATGTTCTGAGGAAATGTTTTTGAAAAATTTCAAGACCCCTCTCTAAATGCATTAGAAGAGTTAAAATACTACTAGCTAAATCTAAAAATAGTTTATCACAAAAATATAGGAGGAGGTTTAAATGACCGCCCTCATCTAAGGCAAAAATAAATAGAAACTAAAACTGAAACTGAAACTAAAATTGAATCTGGCAATCAACTATCTATGTATCTATTCTCTGTGGTCGTAAGCATTCATCATCGGCTAGAGGAGAGTTGGTTGGCCGACTTCCGACTTTAGTTTCCCTGCGAAAACAAAATCGGCAAGAGTTGATGCTGTCCTCTCGGTAGAGTTAATGAGGCATTTGAGAGTCATGCATTGACTGTGTGTTTTAACCAAGTACCACCAGGAAGAATCCTAATTCAACTTGGTTAAACTCTTGATAGACTCTACTCTTTCTTCAGCCTTTTGTCTCCAACTTGTCGGTAGATGTTGTGCATTTGGTAGAAATCCTGGAGTGGTCTATGATATGATATTTTCTCTATGCAAGTTTTTATTGACACAATCGATGACATTGCTTGCCACTGTGGCTACTTCTTCTATTGCTTGTTCTACTTTCCAGATTTGTGCATCCCACTAATTAAAGAGCATTTATTTGTGGGCTTCATTGATTATGGGTGCGCCTGCCATTTTTCCTTCCTCTCATTCCTGCAAACCAAATACTCTGAAACTCTTTTATCAATTAAATCATAATCATGTCGCAAGTCCATGGCTTGATTAGTGATTTTGTTGCTTATCTCGCAATAGGAGCTCCATTGTGATATTCTTTGGCATAATGTTTCTTGCTGCTGCAAGAGTTGGTCATTTAAGGAAATGGCTTCTATGACAAACTCTATAAGCTTGGGATCATCTTTATGCATCTCTTGCATAACCTGTAAATGATTTTCTTTTTCGACCAAACTATTATGGTATCCCAGCTACATCTGTTGAAAATATTGCTGTAATTTTTCTAGATTTTTCTCTACTTCATTGTTGGTGCTGGCTTGTTGTAGCTGTTGCTACAAAATCTATATTTGATCGTCTTTTTCCTTCAGTAATTGATGTACCTCAGATGCTTTATCAATGGTCACAGAAGCATAGGCTCCTGCAATCTGAGATAATTTAGTGAGATTTTTGGTAGGGTCAGTGGTAGGACCTCGCCAAAGGATGTCTAACTGCTCTGCCTCAGGTCAAAGTACACTTTCCAATTTCCTTTTCTTTCTTTGCCTTCTTATCACCGCCTTATGCTGCAGACTATAAAATACATCTAGAGAAGGAATTTCCTCTATTTTGAGCATGATTTTAGAAGATGGGGTAATGGGGATATGTCCATTTTTGGAACATTGCTGATTGTTCCAATAACCATATCATTCACTGTCTAAACATTACTCTCAAGTGTCTTTGTGCTCTTCCCCTCAGTATTAATTAAGTCATTGAATGTCTCCCATTATTTATCTAGCTCAATTCTTACTGGTGGTGGCTGGAGGATGAGAGGGGGAAGATTTACCTGTGGAGTAGTTAAAACCTATTGTTTTGGGTGCTCTTTAGATTGGGCAATATCTCTTACTGACCCTTTGCTTTTATTATGGTCACTCTCAGACCTTTTAGAGCATTCTGATGATTCTCTCCCAGACTTAGATCTAGACTTGTCTATGCCTGAACTTCCACTTAGACTGATACTAGGAGTTGGCTCCCTTATTGGTTTCAAGCATAACTTATCCAAAGGGATGTTAGCTAATCTCCTTTCTCTGTACAATTTGAATTCTTGAAATTCTTCTGGAGGAAATTGCATTTGGGCCAAATGTAGAACTTCTTTCAGTGTACTTTTCTGCTGAAATGTATCATCAAAAAGATCATCTTCTCTGAAAAATACTTTTATTTTGACGGCAATAGTGAAATTCTTAATGATATCATAAGGATCGAATTGTCTCCTTGGAAATTTGAACAATCGTAGACATAACATATTGTCTACTTCTTTGAATGGATGACCTAAATCAAATAGTGGAAAAGCCCCACAGGCCACAGGAAATTGCGGCCAAATGGCCTTCTTCTTGCCCTTCAGCTCTTTGCTCATACCTCCCACCGCACAGGTTTGGTAGGTAATCTCTTGCACCAATAATTTATCAAGTACATATAAGGGTAGGACACGAGGGGGAACAAGGCTTCCAAATACTCTGACATAGGTGAAAAGTTCTTCTCCAAACCATCTTGTGACAGGGAGAATATCAACTTCCGCTTCAGGAGAAAATCTTGGAGCATCCTTATTATACAACATTATGTACAGAGGTAACATCACTTCATGACAAATTTTGTAAAAATATGGAATAAAATTGGAATCCCATAATTCCTTATCATAAATATGAATGGGAAAGGGATCTTGAGTAGTCCACTTCCAACCCATTAAAGGAAACTTGGAAACATAATAGATTGCATCCATAACATAAGCAACTAAATAGAAAGGAGGATAAATCCTCTGAGTAGTAGTTCTTTTGGACCAATAGTTCAAAATAGTTGTGGCTGAATTATTAGACAATATCTTAGCCCAATCTACAATAGTATCATTAGTGGTGGAATCTAATAAGGGTAGCTATTCAGGTGAAAACTTGTTGACGTCGGGCTTCCCAAAAAGTCTACAGATCATAGCAGCAGCAAAGCAATACGGGGAAGAGAGAGAACCAGTATTCTATATACCGTGTTTATCCTTTTTTAGTGGTTCATCCCTTCTTGACCAGTCCTTGTTGCATTCCGCCAAATATTCATTTTCTTTAGTGAACTTCTCCATGAATTGTTTATTGTAGGTTACATGTGGCTTTGGTAGATGATACATGATCCTTAAATCTTTTGAAGTGAATGACCTAATGAGTCCTTGGCTCTAAGACTTAAGCTGTCTGTCTGTTATCTCAGCAATATCCAACACCCGTTTGACCATATCCATGTATGGAAGAATCTTAGGTCTTGCCGCTATCTGGTGCAAGAATGAACATGCTAGTTCTGTAATTGATGCCTCAGACAACCTGCATGAGTCTGCAGTTGTTGTAACCTCCATTACTCTGGGATTTTCTTCCTCGAGTAGACTGTACATGCCTTCCCAAGTAGTGATGCTTGCGTCTCTATTACAGGTGGTGTCTGTGTATAAGGGCATCATCTCTTTGTCTTTAGAAATTAGAGCTTTTCCCTTCTTTCCCATTATATTCTGAACACTACTGCATATACCTTTCTACTTTCCACTCTTGCAATTTATGAATAAGGAAAGGGTAATGATAAGAAATAAGATGACGGGAAAGCTTTAAATGCCGAAATCATATAAAATATATCACCCTACATGAAATGACCTTTCAGTCAGATCCAAACCTTATTTCATTAATGATCATCAACTAACTCATTAAATTAACATTAATGCACATAACTTGGCGCAGATCGCAATATCGCTAATCTGTTGTGCTTAACAATCATTTATTACCATATGTTTCTGTGAAATGCAATATGCGAGACGTGTCATCGCATATCAGAGGCTTGAGGTATTTCACTTTAAGTGATACTTGAGGCATATGAAAACTGTGATGCAATGAGTTTCTTCAATGTGCGATCTTGCATCACGATTTCGCAATCCTAGGATTTTGGATTTTGTGGATATTTTCCTAATTTTATGATAGTAAGATTTATTTGAAAAGGGAATAAAAATGATAATTTGCTTTTTAATTTTTTATAAGCGTCCCCACTTATTTAGTATTAGTAATAAAATGAAATAAGAAGGGGGGTTGTTGCTGGCCACAACAGGACCATATGATCGATCCTTTTACCTCCATGGGGAAGAGTTTCCAAGGTGCATTTCCGTGAAAGATTTGCAGAGAGCTTGCAATATTGTTTGCTCGTATCTTTCAAATACTTCACTCATTCTCCTCGCCTATTCAAACGCCAAATCCAAAACAAATTATGAATCGATCAGGAAGATCAATCAAACAAATCTGCAGATCTCCCAAGGCATACCTAAGAAATCTCCTCGGAAGATAATATCGCGACATGCTCTACTCTGTTGGCCTTCTTTTGCGAAAAATGGTGGGAAAGAAGATGACCAATTGTAATCTTAAACTCTTATTTTAGTTTTTTTGACACTGATTTGTCCTCAAACTCTCCCATGTACTCTACTTTGTTGACCTTGTTTTGTGAAAAATGGTGGGAAAGAAGATGATCAATTGTTATGTTAAAATATTCTTTTACTTTTTTTAACACTTATTTGTTCTCAAACTCCCCCATCCTACCTACAAACATATAGAAACCTAAGTAAAATAACAATCTTATTTTAAACTTTTATTCATATCTAGTGGGTGATATGGTGCCCAACTACATTGAAATAGAATAGAGAATCAGTCTTCTTGCCTGGTCATAATGTCATCTGCTAGTTAAGTGTTTAAATTTTCCTTCTCAGATGCTACACATTTATTCAATTATATGGAATTTTTTATATTTAGTAATAGAGACATTAATTAATTGACTTAAATCTCATTCTCATCCTTGAGAAATTAAATAAAAGTAAGATTAATGATAATTTGAGAAATGTGGACTCTATTAAAGATAGGTAATAATTTATTTTCTTTATATATCCAATAGAATTATTAATTTATATTATTATTATAATTTATTTAGAGGGATATATTTATCATATTATTTAAACAATAATATTTTGTGATTTATGGTGTTTTTTTAATCATTTTTTTAAAGAAGTTTTTCTAGTTTAAAGACATGTAATGAGTTAATTTGAGTGGCTGAGTGTTGTAGATTACAAGTAGGAGGTTGTGGTATTAATTCCCTTGGATATCATCCTCATAGTTTAGATATTATTTTAGGAATGAGGAAAATTATCTCGTGAATTTTCTATACATTTATATAGAAAAAAGGATATTATTATAAAGAGAATATGGAATTTATAATTTCATTATTATACTCTTAAAGGATATTATAAAATAATGGTTCCAATATTTTTTGAGAAAAGGTGGAGCTTTGCTTATTTCACACTTTTCTCCGACAACAGGTAAAGTTTGTGTACTCTCTTTCAATTTCCCAAGGGTTTTCACTCTCTCGGTTGTCAGACAGTGGGTCCTATCAACAATTAATTCTATCCCACCACAATTTTGAATGGAAGTGGATATTGTTGATTATGAACTCAATCATGTCCAAAGGATGCATTCAAATCCCAAGATGAATTTACAGGTTACACTTAATTGTCTTGACAGATCATCTGCAACAAAATCATGATGCTTTTCCAAAATGGATGGTGTTCCAAGGTAGATATTTAATTTGAGCATGAGTTGTCCAAGGTTGTTTTCGTTTCGAGAAAATATAGTAGTGCAAAAGAGCTAAGCTCGCATTCTAGCTTTGAGGTAGTAGTTATCCCTAAGTCTCAACCAAACTCCCATTCATTTAATCCTTTTAAGCCTCTTTTGGTCCCCCATGGTTCGAGAGCTTTGCCTAAGCCAAAGTTCTATGTTAGAGTGAAACAAGATAAGTTTCAATGGTCATTGGTAAGGATATCAAGTTCGAGGACATCCCAAACTCGTTAGAAACTACTTTGGTAGAAAGATTTTATGGTAAGCTACTACAAGGAAAAAGGTCATTGGTGAGGGTCATGCTTGTGATGGACCTTTCAGGTCTGTCACCAATGTGACATATTGTAAGTGTATATAGTGATGGTCCTTTAAGGTTTGTCACCAAAGCCATTTTTAATCACACTTTTGGTGAGGGTCATTAAAATCCCATCACTAATTCTCTCTTTGATGACACTTTTGGTGAGGGTCGTTAAATCCCCATCACTAATTCTCTCTTTGGTGACACTTCTCGTGACAATATTTTATTGACCGTCACCAATGATCTTTCTGGTTACTTTTGGTGATGGCCAATAAATGTTTGTCATCATTGATCATTCCAATGAGTTTTTTATGATGTTGTATGCATGTGACGGACCTTTAAGGTCCACCACCAATGTCACATATGGTGATGGTCTTTAAAAAATTATTGTTGTAAGTGTATATAGTGATGGTCCTTTAAGGTTTGTCACCAAAGCCATTTTCAATGACACTTTTAGTGAGGGTGATTAAACACCCGTCACTAATTTTCTATTTGGTGACACTTTTGGTGAGGGTTGTTGAAGGCCCATCACTAATTCTCTTTTTGGTGACACTCCTAGAGATGATATTTTATTGACCCTCACCAATGGTATTTTTGGTTACTTTTGGTGATGGTCAAAAAATGTTCATCATCATTGATCATTCCAATGAGTTTTTGATGAAGCTATGTACTTGTTACTATATTTTTTGTCAAAAGATAACAATTTAATACCATTGTTGTGGAGTCTTTTTTATTATGTGTCCAAGGTCATAGTGGTTATAATAGCCAATTAATTTGTTAATAATTAATTAATGTGTATCATTTCCCTCAAGTCATAAGAATATAGTTTTCCTATAAGTGAACACATGATTGATCTCTATTAGGTTTATTATCTAGCAAATTTCCTTTCAAGAAAGTTCCACTACTGTGTGTAGGAACCATATTATTTAATACATAATCAAGCTTTGTCAATTCTATTAATGAGACAGACCTCGCACTCCTCAACACTCATGGAACACCTTAACATGCTTTGGAGTAGTACACTAACATTCCTTGGCACCTCACATATCTTGGAAAATCTTTGTACCTAGAACATCTTGCCATGAGTAGAACAACCAAGCACATGTTGGCATGCCCTAACATAGCATAGCACTCCCCTATCATGTGTTGGCATGCTCTGGAACACCTTGGCATAATATTTCGTTGAAAAACATTAGCACTCGGTACACATTGGCACTTGGCATGTATTGGAACATATTATTAGTGCGCCTAGCATGCCACTTTTGAAAAATATATAGTCCCGACTTATTAACCCTGTTATGTGTTCATTTCCTTGCATTTTATCTTGTTTATTCCCTTTTTTCCTTGAAACTCCTTGACGCATATTGGCATACTATGGCACCATGCACATCCTAGCATGTCTTAGCACCTGGAATGCCTTGGCCCTATTTGGCACATGCTAGCACACCCCTAAACTACCTAGCGCACTCTAGCACTTCTTGACATTCCATGATACTCCTTAGAATGCCTTACTCATGCTTAGCATACCTTGTTACTCCCTCCTTGGCATGATAGCTAGCACTCACTAACACTCCTCGAAACACCCTTATATTCATTCACTTCCATGAATTTTGACCTAGTGCTCCCTTGTGTTGTCCTAGTACTCCCTAACTCTCCTCATCATTCATTGGCACTCTCTAGAACACCTTAGCACTTATTGATATGCTCTTCCACTTCATAGCATGCATCACACTCCCTCATGCACATTGGCACTTGGCATGTGTTGGAACTTCACAAGTATTAGCATGTGTGGCATATGTTGAGATGACTTGGTATGATTTGGCATGGTTTAATATTAAAGTTATTTGAGATCAATTATTGGAAACTAGATGAGAAGAAATAGACGAAGATTTGGCACTTAGAATGCATTGACACTTGGCACTTGGCACCTAGTGCTGGTGTGCCTAGCATGCCACTTATGGAAAAGGTAAATTGATGACTTATTAACCCTATTATGTGCTCATTTCCTTGTAGTTTAACTTTTTCCTTCCTTTTGTTCCCTTGATAGTCCATGGCATAAACTGTCACACCCTTGTACATCTTGGAATGCCTTACAACTTGGCACATATTATCTTGTTTGACATGTCTTCATACTATCTGGCACATGTTAGCATGCCCTACAATTCCCTAACACACCTTGACACTCATGACCTTACAACTAGCACTACATTTTTCCATGAGTTGGGAACATTACATTCACTAGAACACCTTGGCACTCCCTAGTTTTCATGCCCTCTATTATCCTCCACAATGTCCTAGGCTGATGAGGAGATCAATAGAGGTAACCACAAACCAAGCTTTTAGTTTGGTAGCTAGCCCTACCAAACTAGAGAGGTCTCTCTCTATGAAATCACAACAAAGAGATGCCCGAAATGTAAAGAATTTCAGGCTAGATAGCTAGGCTCATGTGTGTTTTGGAAAATTTAGGGTTTTGTTGTTGGATAAGAGAGAAAAACTAGGTAGCTAGATCAAAGGATCAAAGGGTTACAACAACAAATGTAAAAAGGAGCAAGGTAGAATTACTTTTGTGATGGATCTTAGGGTTTTTCAGTGTAGTGTAGTGTTTAGAAGAAGCAAAAGGTCTTAATGAGTATGAAACGTGAATTCATTAAGCATGAAATAAAGTAACACATAATGATTTTTCCATCAAAATAGAGATTTATGCAAAGAATTTTGTTTACAAACTGTAAGGAAAACCATTGAATAATTGATGAATGGAAAGAGAATATCAATATATTTAATATAAATCTATAACAGAGAAAAAACAACATCACAAACTTACTGCACATGAATTCCTAGATAATAGTTGGAAATTGTGTCCTTTGATTTCCAGAAAATGTCCAATACAAGATACAATAGTTCTATCCTCTGAAATCCAACCCATTCTATTACTGAGAAATTGATAAATAAATACCAAAACAACATCTCCCCACTCTTAGGGGTCAAATCAATGACTCTAGGAACTGTTCCATGAGGTGTTCTAACCAAACCCTAATGTCTAAGGAAGTTAAAAACGACTTCTACAATTAACTTTGACTCCAACCTCTCTCATAAATGAAATAAAATTTACATCAAAGCAACTTACAAATACTGACCACACATTATTTATATTTACTTTTACCCTTCACGTTCATCTACTTCACCCTTTTGATTTTTACCAAAGTTAAACTAGGAATTACAAAAAATTACACTGTGAAAATTTTACAAAATTCTTAGAAATTTCTAGGTGTACAATGAGCTGTTGGAGGCCATTTTGAGTGCCTTTTTGAAGTCGAAATCCATATCAGAAGCATTTTATGAAAATCTGGGACAATTTAGATGTATTTAGAGTATTGTTTCACTCAAAATGACCCATTTTTGGTTGAGATATGGTCATTCTCCCAAGGTGTCTCAAAGTGCGCAACGAAATGGAAAGAGGGGTAGAAAGGTGATTTTTGGCCTCTTTTTTGCGAATTTCTCAAAACCTAATCCCTAGACTAGAAAATTGGGCTAATGGGGTTTGAGATGAGGTCATAATATTTCCAAAAATGTTGATTCTACATCATTTGGATCCCTGAGGAAGAAGCACAGCGTGAGCTTACTATGCTCCTAGATAGAAAATTGCCAAAAAATTGCAAGTCTACAGCAAAACACAAAATTTTCTCCAAGCCCTCCCAAAATTTGTCTAGAGATGCCTCCTTAGCACACTCAAAACTTGCTAACACTCTCTATCATACACTATTATCCATTCATTTCCATGCAATTAAAACTAGTCCTTCCTTGTGTTTCCCTCGCACTATCTAACATACCTTGTCAATGCCTCCTTAGTACACCCAGAACTTGCTAACACTCTCTCTCACACACTCTTATTAATTCATTTAAATGCAATTGAAACTAGTCCTCCCTTGTGTTTCTCTGGCACTCCCTAGCCTGCGTTGGTGCCAAACCCTAGCACCTAACACCTCTTGGCATGTCTTGGAATGACTAACATGCCTCGGAACTTTCTAACATGTGTTGTCACTTCCTGGCATTCATTGTACACCTTGGTACTCCATAGTTGTCATGCCCTCATAGATAGCCTTACTTTTTTTGTGACTTGGGCATCCAACCAAGTCATTGCAACAATAGTGTTGTCCCTAGACAAAATTCTCCATTTGTCTAAAATTGCTTTTTCCATCCCCTTATCGTAATCTTAGGCTTACATATTGCAAGTCCTATGCTGAAATTCTCCTAATAGGGAAACTTGGAAGACACTTTTATTCGTTCGTTTTCATGCACTTTGACCTAGTTCTCCCTTGTGATTCCCTCACACTCCTAAACACTCCTTAACATGCATTGACACTGTCTAGCATGTGTTATCATGCCTTTTCATTCCTTGGCATGCCCTGGTAGTCCTTAGCTATCATGCCCTCATAACTACCCATATTGGTTTCAAGACTCAGGAACCAACCAATTCCTACCTTGACTATAACATCTTTACCAAGTTATAGTTACTACAACTATACTATCCCTTGTTCACCTAAGAAAGGCCTATAACTCATCCTAGGCTACTCATGCCCAATCTTAGTTCATCCCACTTAACAAGTTACCAAGTCAAGAGTCACATCTAACCATGGCCATAAAACAAGTAAGCAACATAGTTTACATCTTGACATGGCATAACACCTAGCATGTCTAACAATCCCTTGGCACTATGTGGCACATGTTGGCATTCCCTGCATTCCATGGCATGCTTTAGAACTCCCTATCATACTGTACCACTCCTTGATGTGTCATGGCATTCTTACATGCCTTGGAACTACCTGGCATATAACTTTGTCACTCCCTCCTGAGCACACTTGGAATTCATTGAAACTCTCTATCATACACTCTTATTTGTTCATTTCCATGCATTTTGAACTAGTTTTCCTTTGTGTTTATGTCGCACTCCATAACACTGCCTGACACAGATTGGCACACCCTAACATGCATTGGCATACCATGGCATGTCACCCTAACACTCTAGCATGTTCTAGAACCACCTAACATACCTTGTTGTCCCCTCCTTAGCACACCTAGAACTTGCTGACAGTCCTTGTCACACACTCTCAGACATTCATTTCCATGCATTTGAAACTAATGCTCCCTTATGTTTCCCTGGCACTCCATAACACTCCGTGACATGCAATTTCACACCCTGGCACCTCACACATCTTGGCATGTTTCCCTAGCTTCTAACATGCCTTAACACTGTGTAGCATACCTTATCACTCCATCCTTAGCACACCTGGAACTTAGTAACACTTCCTATCACAAAATATTAATCGTTAATTTGCATGAATTATTTTCACCTATTGCTCCCTTATGTTCCCCTAACACTCCTTAACACTTCCTAGCACGTCTTTTTGATGGACAAAACACTATATATAGGGAAGCTCATCCTCCATTTGTGTACAAGCAAATTTGGTTAAGTAAGTCTATAATAAGAAGTGCGAAGATAACCAACCAAGAGAAGGAAATAAAGAGAGAATATTTTGGTGTTGTTCATGGTTCTATTTTAGGGCTAATAAATCCACACATCTGAAGGAAGGAAGAACTATCTACTATAGAAAAGGTCAAAGATCTTGTTGTTGTCCAAGAATTCGAATCAAGGAAGAAGATAAGAAGGGTTACACGCTAAATTATAATAAGATTTCATACCATCCAAGTGAAGAAGATCAAGGTTCAAAAGGTTGGTCAACCACATGTTCTAGGGTTTATGCAAGAGGGCCAAGAACTACAAATCTGATCCATAGAACTGAAATTTGAAGGATAGTCAAGTTATTGAAGGAAGAAGCCTGATCATCGTTGACTCAAGGGAAAATAAGGAAGTTGAATCAAGGAGGTTTGTGACTTGGTCTTGGAGAGGTCATTGAGTCAAGGGTCTAGGCCATGGTCTTCGTACTTGTCAATTGAAGTCTATATAAGAAGAAGATCTCATTTGGGTTTTCCTCTCATGTTGGAGAGGTTTTGGTCCTGGTTGATCGCATATTCGATGTGTCTCTTGTCTCCTCATTGTTTATGCATTGGTATATGTTTGATGAAGAATATTGTTTTGAGCATGGTTTGTTATTGTGGATTAGTCCTGAATGTGTTTGTGTATGCAAAATTGGTTTGGTTTGTAAACTATGGGTAGAGCAGTGTTTGATTGATTCATGCTTCCTACAATAAAATATGTCTCTTACTTAAACAATTAATTTAGTGGAAACATGGGTATTTGGACAATTATTTTGGAATTTATGCACCTTACAAGTACACCAACTCATATAGTACATAAATATAATGGAAAGTTGTAATGTGTTGCATTACCGAAAGGATGTTGATAGAATATCATAGCTTAAATGTACATGATACTTTGGAAATGTGGGGAATTACTCTTATTTAGTCATAGGTAGCCTAATCAATTCCTGTTTTAATATGTAATTGTCCATGATGATTTTGAAAGTAGGTGGGTATCAATTCTTACTCATATTATAAATAGCCTAACGAGTACTTTTCCTTATCTAGAATGATACTAGATACAAAACTTTTTGTATTAAGTGCTTCTTCAATTTTTTTATAATACATCATGTTATAAAAACTCTAAAATAAGCTTCTCACTTTAGTTCTTGCATTTGTGGTAAAATCTGAACCTAGCTTCTGAAAGTAGTGTTATTCTAGAGGATGTCAACTATATTTTTCACTCCATAAAGGTTTTAACCTATCTTTAGTCTTTGATGAGTTCTTTTGGATGATTGTACTTTAAAAATAAAGATGCATTTGTAGTTTTCTCACTTGCTAACTTATAATCAATGAAAAAAATCAAAATAATTACTTACATTTATTTATAGAGTTTACCTAAAATTGATGGAACATGGTGATTACATCAAATGAGTGTGAAATTGAATTTTGAAATTTCATTAATGTCCTCAATTCTTGGAAAATGTAATGGGATCATATGATAAGTTAACATGTAAGGTATTTAGTGAGGCATTGCTTCTCTTCTAAGAAACATATATCTAAACCAAGTGCAATATGAGGGAGAGAGAAGATTTTGTAGTGTGCAAAGCTTAGGAGAGAGAGAATTCTATAGTGTGCAAATCTTACTTGTGTGGGTTTGGGTCTAAAGCATACTTGATCCATTTAACTAAAGTAAAATGAGAGGAAATGAGTTAATGCATACTTTGTAAATCTTAGCTATGAGGATTTGGGGTTGAAGGCTTAGTCACTTCATAATTGAAATAAAATGAGATCAAATGAGACAAGGACTTGCAAATTATTAGTTATATGTAATGATGTTAAAGTGAGTAAACACAAAGTATCAAAATTGAAAGTAGAATCAACCCTTATGTATGAAAATTCAATCAAGCATTTTTTAATAGCTGAATTTCCCCTCAAATGTACATCTAATTAATGCAAAAGCTTAGAAAACCATATTTATGTAATCAAGGTATCCCTCTTAGATGAACAAACCTTACCCCTTGGATTCCCATTGACTTTTAAGTTGTGTTCCCCTACACTCCTATATGCTCACTAAGGATACTACACGCCAACATCATAGATTCTAAGATATATTGTGATAGGGGGAACGAGGGTTTCAGAAATTCTTGTTGCCATAGGAAATTCTTCCCATGTTTAGTTCAACAATACGGGAGAAAAATTCTCATGTAGAACGATTTATGGTGCTTTTCCAATTGTGGGAAATAGAAATTCCATACATTATGGTGCTTCTTGGTACAATACTACTGATTCATGGAGAAAGATCAATGGTTCCTTGGGTGGAACTATACTAATGTGTGGGTGGGAAGAGGCTCATGTGATTCATTTTTTACTACCATCACAATGAACTACAACCAAACTCATTACAAAGGATTTATGCAAAGGAAGAACTCATGAGATTCATTTTTTATTACCATAACAATGAAGTACATCCAAATTTGTTATAAAAGATTGCATTGTTAAAAGTTATTTTTTAGCTTTAAAGTTTGACATAATAATTATAAAACCAAATCTCATT
>APFE030015689.1:0-22241 GCA_000404065.3 Pinus taeda | reverse complement strand
AACTATTAGACTATCTATAATACTAAATATCATCAACCAAAAACATTAATTTAATATATAAAAAATAATTATTATTTATTATCCATCCCATTAATAGTTTTATCCCATAAGTACTTTTTTCATCGATGATAAGGGAGACTATGTTAGGTAATTTGCAATAATAAAGCGTAAGAGCAATAAACTATTGATTAATATATCTATAATACAAACATAATTTTAACTATGATACATATGGAAAGTTTCATAATTACATAAAAATAGTGATAGAAATAATTGTAAATTTATAAAAATAAACAAGTCTCAAAAATCAAAATACAAAATAGAAATCCATCATTTAATAAATTGTAAATACAAAACAAATAGGAGTACTACTACAAGAAAACACTCCTCTTCATTTATAGATAACCATCATAGATCTCTCTCTCTCAAGCTACAAACCTCTTTAAGTGAAGAGATTCAATCCTCTCAATGCTTGATCCATAGTTAAAATGGATCTAGGTTGCTTTAGTTATTAGCTTTTGAATAGGCTACATTGCAGAAAAATACCATGGACAAAATCCATGGGTTAGGAGTACCATGGGAAAAAACTATGGACAAGAAAAAATCATGCGCTCGAGAATTTTATGTTTTTTTTTTAACTTTTTTTATTTGATTTGATTTTGTTTTATTTTGACTGAGTTAGAATGGCAAATATTATAACATATCCCCCAGGTAGAAAGGGTCTCTTGGCACAAAAACCTAACAACCAAAAATATATTAAGAGGGGCCTAGAATAAAACACCTAGATTATGAAATTTCTTTTGAAGACTTCAAGGTCTCTCTCACTCATTTTAATTTATGAAAGAAAATTAATGAGAAAAAACTAATAAATTAAATAAATATTAAGTACAAAACCATGGAATCTAACAGAACCATGTGCAAAAGCTAGTAAATTAAATGAATATAAAGTACAAAACCATGGAATATAACAAAACTATCGGCGATAACATTTTTTCAAAAGTTATTTTAACATAAAAAAAATTAGGGAATAAAAAAATGGTTTGGTAAGTTCTAACCATGAGTGATAACAATTTTTGAAAGTTATTTTAACATAATCACATTTAACAACTAAAAATGAATGGTTTGGTATGTTATAACCCCAAGTGATATTTATATATAATATTTAACTAAGTAGAAATTTAAAAAATCACAATTTAATAATTTATTTCACTTATTTATATTGATCAACGACACTTGTTAATTGGAAACATTGACTCAAATAACAATTTTTAATGGATCCAAAAGAATGAAACCAAAATTGATAAAAAATAACTAATACGAAAAAAAGGTTATCTAAATCTAACATAAAAATAAATTTATTATACAAAACCATATATATGATGCATTAAAATAATTAATATAAAACATGACTACATATAATAATCATTTAATCAATGCAAATACAAATATGAGACAACCATTATACACTTTAACAATAATTATGGTAAATAATATATACTAGCCTATATCCATCTTAATTTCGGATATACGAACACCCTAAAGGGATCAAATATTTTTTATAAATGAGTAATGTATATAGAATTTTTATATATATTTTTTATAAATTAGTAGTTAAATAATTTACTTAAATTTTTTTCTCACAAAGTAGCAATGTAATATATAGTTTAACTATACTTTTAAAATATATTATTTTTATTATTATAAAGATTAGTTTTCTATTATAATGGATTAAAGATAAAGTTTTGAAAGTTTTATCTTTAGAATTTGTCTTCAAGGACATGGTGTAGTATTTATGGTTTTGCAAGTGGGAATAGTTCGAGACAATCCTCTATTTTTGGCTCTATATCCAATGGAGATCAACTCAATCTCCACCATCTTGTTACCCAACCATGAAAACAATAACCAAATAACTGTGTGGAAAATGATACAATAGATCCCAAATTTGAGGTCCACTCAAATCACATCCAATAATATATACAATGTATGTGGGATCATGTACTCATCCAGAAAATGCAAAGGCTAAATCAAACTTGAATCTGGTGCCAAGTGTTTCTTCACTATTGTATTGCCAGCCTAGAGGATCAAACATGGATATTCAAGAATGGCTTATGTGAGCAATGGAAGCTTTGTTGATCACTATAAGTATTAAGGAATGGCCCATGTGAGCAGCTAAAGCCTATGAGCAACTACCTATGAACCATAGTATTCGAGAATGTTAATGATGAATGCTTGGATTTATGTTTCATATATTTTTTGTTTTTTCTCTCTCCTCGTTTCTTGAATGTGAAACAAATGCTTGGTTTTATGTTTCATATTTTTCTTGTTTTTATCTCTCCTTGTTTCTTGAATGTGTAACCTCCAAACTATGTTTTTCATCCCATTGTCGTTTCTCGTTTCATTTCCCCTTTCTAGTTTCTAGTAACATAGATTTCAAGCCCTTCATTCTAACTTTGGTTGAATTTTTGCATTTCTCTCAACTCCAAGAGAAGGTGATAGAAGGGATGGGTAGAAAGCTTGGTCCCCAAGATAGAGTTAAAGAGGAAGAAACATTGAGTCATATACTACAACATTCCTCTCATAAAAGGATCGCAGCAAGGCCACAATAAGCCCCCGAGAGAGAATGAAGATGCTACCAAATGCAGTGGTAACAATCAGAGTATGGTGCAGCGCTGTATATTAAGGTCCACCAATGCCATCATATTAGCAAAAATATAAGAATGGAAATAGATTGAGACAAAAACAAAAGGGAAACCCTCACTAACTCATCAAGCCCTTGCTCAATAATCGAGCAACATTTGGGTATGAAAAATTAGGAATCCCTTCTTCAAAGTCCCTATTTGCTTTTATAGATCTCTTCATATTTGATGGATAGCTTCAGCCCTCCTCGAATGGTCATTGGATGAGTGCTAGGTAGTTGCATTCATTAAAATTCCTGGCAACTGTTTGAAATTATTTTGATTTAAAACTTTTATACAGAACTTTGACTTTCGCATTTTGTAATTTGATGCATATGTATTCCGCTCAAGCCACATTTGTTTAAATAAAATACATATTTATTTTCTTTTGATTACGTTTCTCAACTATGGTTGTGGATTTGTTTTAACAAGACGGGGACGAAAATCCAAACCCCTTGCTTCATCACACTGTGACTGATAGAGACTTTCTTAGATGTTGAGCACAACACATAGCCCATATCATTCAAAGATATACTGGTGTTATTCTTTCACCTTAAGATGGATATATATTTGACTTATTCCAACAGGGAAACAACTATTACATTACGATACATCACTATACTCAAAGGCAAAGACTATTTTTCCTGTACAATCACATTGAGAGTAATAAGTATCTTCCCATGTGTCATCATAGCAACAAATTCCATTTTTCTAATTTATCGTGTTTCTCATTCTAGTGGCTGCCATTATTGTGCAAGTTTCTCCTATCTCCTTTTGCCTCCATGAAAGTTGATAAGAAAATGCTAAATGTCAAATTTTAGTAGACATTCTGAAAACCTTTTTGATCCATTTTCTAACATGGTCCATAATCTGCTTTGATAGTACTATGATGTATCTCTTCCAAAACTTGATTTCTTTCATAACTAGAAAACTAATTTGATAAATGATCTCTTTAAATCTATCTTGGACTAGAAAGTTATTGGATGTTCTTGAAGTTGGGTCAAGTGTTCACCCAAAACATCCAAACATATCAATAACAAGTACAACACATAGTTTAACAGAAATATTCATCCTCATCCAATTATTAAATGCAAAAATATTCCTCTAAAATCCTGGATTTCGCATACACTAGGCATATTACTTATATAACCATTGATTTTAGTTTCTCTTACATGTTTGGCGATTCAACTAGAATATGTCAAAATATAGAGTTCCTTGATGTCTTCACTCCAACTTCTTGGATAACATCTCAAAGAAAGGCTCAAAGGATATTCCAAATATTATCTTTAGAGGTGGCCATTTCGACCCAAAAGGCCAAGTATCCATGCCATCAGTCGCACTCTTCTATGCATGTGTACATTACCAAGCAATTTATCATAAATAAACATTGTTGCAAGACAATAATTGTTTAAGTAAGTTTCTGAGACGTTCTAGAAATCTAAATAGATTTCCTTATAAAGCTCAAGTTCCACAAAGCATCCAACATATGGATCATGAAACAATGGATCCTCACACTAATATATTCACCATTGGATTGAGAAAAAGATATACAAATTGTAGACTCGCTTATGTAGGTGAGCAAGTGGTGTTGGAAACTCTCCATGCTAAATTTCTCAAACTGAAGGGTGAGGGGACCATGAGTACAATTTAGAATTGACATTCCTACCATATTCAAATGATGTCTTTCCTCAATGCAAACAATTCTTTAATAATATGGCCATTATCCCACATGTGTCACTTCTCCCAACCCTCGTGCTTATTTGGCACATTGCACCTACACATTTCATTCAACAATGCTTATGTCTTGGGACTTTGTATCCACAATAGTGGGCCTTCATCCCTCTTCTATTACAAGGAAAGCTTCTCAGCGTAGGGGAAATCACAACTCCCTGCCCTCCCTCATTTCAATGCAACATGAAAATATTTTCTTTCTCTCTTTCCATTTCACGGTAGTTCTTCAATCAAAAATCTCAATTTCAATCCCTTCCTTCTAGCTTTGGTTGAATATTTTCATTTCTGTCAACTCCAACCGCAGGTGATAGAAAGGATAAGTATAAGGCTTGGTACCCAAGCTGGAGTTAAAGAGCAAGAAACATTGAGTCAAACAGTACAAGATTCCTCTTGTGGGGTAAAAGGATCACAACAAGGCCACTGTAAGCCCCCGAGAGAGAAAGAAGATGCTATTGCATGCAATGGTAACAATTAGAGTATGGTGCATCATCGTATATTAAGGTCCCATTATCATGCCCTCAAGACTTCGATTGCTAAGTAGAGAGAAAATATTTTAAAAGAAGAATCTGGCAAATTTGAGGTTATAATTAGCAAAGTGGAAAGCTTGCACAATCTTTTTCAGAGACCTCGTGAGCAAGTTGCAGGTGCTGATACACTCTTTGATCTCACATCCACACTCCTCACTACTATTAACAAATAAAAAAACAATGATGGTGCTACTCCAGTCGATTTTATTAGTAGTGATATTCTAAGAAACTATAGTGACCACGCATATGGAAGCAGGTCTTTGGAGGGAAATTTCGATCAAACCCAAATATCATGGAGAAATCTTAGGCTTTTAGCTGCTTCTATTTTCCAGGATCTTGCAGGAATTTTCACTATGCTTAGACCAATGGATAATGAATCAAAGCAAAGGAAAGGTATAGTATAAAGAAAAAAAACTAAGACGATAGAAAGAACTTGACCTGAAGTAGTGAAAGAGTCCCCGAAAGATGAAAAATCAGAAATAGACAAGAATATGGCAAGAATATTTAACATTTTGCGAAAACAAAAGCACGCCAAATTAGAGAATTTGGTTCTAAATATAATTTAATTTTCCCAGACAGTAGAAAACATCTTTGCGATATCATTTCTAGTAAAGGATGGTAGAGTTGAAATAAATGTCAATGAAAATGGAAGACATTTTGTTGTTATAAAAAATGATCCTAGAGCTATAGAAATGGCATCTGGAGAAGCTTCTTACAACCAATTTGCTTTTCGGTTTGATTTTTAAGACTATATGTTGATGATGGAAGCTGTTGAAAGTGGTGAGGAGTTGATGCCTCATAGAACCAGTCCACTTATGATTCCTTATTCTGAGAAGGCTGCAGAGACTCCTATTAGAGAGATTTCATGAAACGAGGTCAGAGTGGTACCTATAACTCTTGAGATGCAGGAGGATGAATGTGGAAGTGATGATGATGGTGGAGGTCTTCAAAGATCAGAACCGAAGAAGAAAAATAAGTCTCTCCTATGACTTTTGTGGCACTTTTGGGTGCTTTTTGTTGGAAAATATCTTTGTTTCGATCAGTGCACCATAATTCATACAGGAAACTAATCTTTAATTTAGGCAATATAGTATATAAACAATGCTATCTTGTTCTCATAATTAGTTATAATTAAGTTGACTGGCAATGCAAACCCTTAGTCATGTAGTACACGCCTTTAGCCATGGTTCCAAGGCCTGGGCAGAAGACTGGCATCATGTAAAATGAAATTGCTAATGTAAGATATCGAGCTTGATCTGTTAAACCATGAGTAGTCTCCTTGTGACAGTATGTTGTAATTTTATGTTTGAAAAGTATTTTGAGATACCACAAAAGAGCAGAGTTTTCGATTGCGTAGTTGGTTTAATTTGAGAATACATAGAGATGAGAGTAGGGTAAGGCAAGGTGAAAGTAGATGTAAATACAGAGGTTCAAAAAACTATCTAGCAGTCTTTACCATACCCAAACCCTTTTGCTGGCACTGCGGGGATAAAGAGATCCACTCGGAGGCATGTGGAGAATAAGCAGGGATATGCATGTGCTAAATTTACTAATTCCTTAAGTCTAGCTCAAGCAGGCACAGCTATCAGATGGCAAGAGACTAGGACTATGTATCTATTAAGTATGTGTATATGAAATTCATTATGTGCCCTTTTTATTTTTAAGGTGGGAGGAATGCAATGGAGAAAGGGAGATTTTATTTGTCCTTTATATCCCACTTATTAGGACACTGGGACAAGTCCCAATAATAAGAGTTGGGTTCACTCATAAGTATCTGATTTTAAAAGGAATTCATGAAATTTATTAAGCTAAGTCATTCTTTAGTTGAGTTTCATCCTTTAGTTAAAGCTTCAAGCAATATAATCTGCCTCTTTTCAGCCCTTCAACCTTCTTGGAATGGCTACAAAACAACCCTATTTAACCCATGTTGAATGCATCTTCTTGTTGTGGTCTTAAACTTCAAACTGCAGCCTTTCTCCCTACAGGAGCACCCAAGAGCAACACTGAAAACAACCTCTCTTTCACATGTTGTGCCTACAACAAAACATAAGACTTCGACGTTGGTTCTATGGCTTCTTTCTTGCTGTCTTATGGCTCCTTCTTGCAGTGGTTAGGGCCTCCTTTTGACTGCGTCTAGGGCCTCTTGGAGTGCTTCGTTATACCTTCCTTGATTGTGGCTATATGCTTCTTCTTGATGGCTGATAAGGGCCTCACTCTTGCTACAGATTAGGGCCTCCATTGATATGGATAAAAGCCTTCCTTTTATTGTGTATGTGGCCTCTCTTGACTACGTCTTTATGCCTCTCTTGACTGCATCTTAGGCATCTCTCTAGACTGTGTCTTAGGCCTATCTCTTGCTATGGATAAGCCTCCTTTTGACTGCAGTTAGGACTGCCTTTTATTGGGGCTATCTCTTCCTTTTCGAATGTGCCTAGAGCTCCTTCAAGAATGTAGCTAGGTCTCCCTTCATGACTACAACTAGGGATCCTTCATGATTGAAACTAGGGCTCGCACACTTGCAACATACTAGCCTCGCGCTGCCCAGGGACTCCTGCACTGTAGCACTCTTTGCTTCATCCGCATCCATCTCTACCCACATCCGCCAATCCTGCTACTCTCTCTTCGGGGCTCCTGTAGCAAGGTATAATCCAAGAGGTTGGGTACCTTAAGGATCTTCCCCTCATCGTCTGTAGTCCTCCTAACTACAACTCAATGTCTCCCCACCTCTTCTCTACATGTACATGAGCACTCCTTGTAGTCCCTAGCATGCCTTGAGATACAATGACATGAGCACTACTGCATTAACTATGCTAAAAGGTCACTTTCTTATGAATTTGACCATGAATATCTCTTTTACAAAGCAATATTTATTAGCTTTGTTTATGTTAGTAGTTTGATAAGAAAATTTTTAGAGTCTCTTCACTGAATTTCTTAAGGCTTTACATTTATGATTTTTGACAAAAAAGGGCTAACATTTTACCCTAGCTAAGTAAGGATTCTTTAAATAACCTTCTAGCTTGGTTCCTTTTTGTTCCATCTAAGCTTGGAAAAGTGTCATGAATTCACATTGAACAACATAAGAATCTAGTCTTCTCCAAAATCAATCAAGCCAACTCTTTCATTTTTAAAATTACCTACCAATTATGGGCATATTCTTTGAAATTTCTATGCTGAAGGTGTTGGATTTAGGTAAGTGATACAGAATGCACACCTACAGTTCTATTGTTCACCTATTAGACCAGTGAAAATTATAGGCAAACATGAAGGGGCTGGACATGACTGTTCCAACCATACTCTTATTGGCATGCAATACATATACTCATAACACATACGTACAATACTATTGTTCACCTATTAAACTAGTGCATATTGTAGGCATATTAATGATGCGACGTATTGTGTGCATCCTTATATATGCTTCAGATTGCAACCTAACTATTTAAATAAATGCATGTATAAAACTTCTATATTAGCAAAATAACCATCAAGATTTTTTTCTATAATTTTGGATTGAATTCACTATAGTATGCTAAAAAGTGTCATTTCAATGTCTGGAAATTACGATATATAAATGTGAGATATACACTCTACATCTTTGCATCATCTCCTTTTCAATCCAGAGCTTTTTTAGGCTACATGTTAATTGTTTGAACTTTTAAATTTGAATAAATTCCTGAATGGTCTTCGTAAATACTCAAATGAATGGAATTTGTAAGGCAGTGGTACCATAAATTGTGTTATTTCAAAGATTTGAATTCCATATTTTCACAAAATACAATGTCCTCAATAAATACTTATATGTATAAATACTTATGTTTAGGATTATATATGTGTTGGACTGGTTCTTTTATGTTTTACTATAATCCTAATGTTCACAAGATTTAGATTACTTTTTTCATCAATTTTTCATAGAATATGCAAAATATTTCATTGTCAAAATGTGGCAAAAATTACATTTTTCCTGCTTTATTTTATTATTATTCATGACAAGATAATCCTGTTGCAGGAATGAGGTATCCTACAATCTGTTTTAATCTGTGGATATTTTTTTTCCTCCCATTTTTTTACAAGGATGTAGATTTCATTTTCATGTTGATTTTTTTTGCATGTATCTTATCTAGCCCCAAATGCTGGTAATGGAGCGGATCTTGAGAAGTAGTCATGGAAACAGACTATCAGAGGTTAATGTTACAATATCACTTCCACCTTGTATCAGAAAAAGTTTAATGGTAAGTGACATAAAGAAGAGTTATTTAATGACATGGTTGAAAGGGAAACCACATGTCTTAGTTCAAAGTCATTTATTTTCATTTCTTAGCTCTAAGTCATCCGTTTTTGAGCTTTACCAAATCAATTATTTCACTAAGCCAATATGCACAGATTGTATTTGTCACTAGATGTTAGTTACTTGACATGGTTGATATAACATTCATTTCTAGGCCACTTTTATTTTAGGTCAGAGATTTTATTGATTAAAAGGGTGTTCATATTTTGATTGGTTTACTTGGAGCTTGTTTAAAAAAGGTTTTGTAAATTCTACGTGGATGTTATTTTTTCAAGGTGAGCTCTTTGCACCAATAAGGTCAGATGAGTCCTAGAACATAGGTATACAACAAAAACATATTTGACCTTTCTTGTATATCTGTTATTCTTTATATCATCAATGGATGGTTATTGATTATGTAAAACAGAGGATGGAAGGTCCTACCAATACTCTTGAAAAAAAAATATGGAGTGGTAGAATTGTGTTTCAAAGGGTAAGCTAGAAATCATTACTTGAAGGGTAGAACTTGAGAATGGCTAGTTATCTGATCTGGATCTAGAGACACAACAGACAATGGAAAAAAATGATGGTATTGATGAGTCTTCCTAGAAAATAAGCTCTAATTGTTAGACCACTGCCCAAATTTCAGTTATCTGCAATGGAAATAGTGACTCTAGCTTTATTTGTATGAATAATGACTTTGGCCATTGTCCTATTCATTTCCTATGAATGATTTTGATTTTCAAACTCCGACTAGTTTGTTGTAAAATTAATTAAAGCTTTGATGACAAACTTATAGTTTTCAAAGCTCTTTTATAAATCTATTTTCTTGAGCAAATTTGTCTTTTCACTTTAGGTACTATAGGTTTCCACTGTGTGACATATGCCATGATATAATTCCCTGGATAAACAGATAGAAGTGTTGTACAACATAGTCTTTTTTAAATCTAAAGAAACAGTATTTCAAAATACAAAGTTTATTAATTAAGAACATCTTTTATACTTCTTCGCTAAGTTATGATTATATTTCGGTAGGGGATTTTGTGTATGTTGATATTGTGTTGTATCTTTGGTTTCTTTCAAGTAACAATGGTTAATAAGGAATTTTTTCTTGAGTAGCAGACACACATCTTATTCTACTATCGATAGGAAACACCATGATATTCAGGCATGGCAACAAAAACGCAGATGTTAGTGGGATGTCCAAACTCTGTGTGGGATGAATTTAATACTAGTGATGATTTTGATTCCTTTTAGATAAAGAATGTCATGAGACAAATTCAAATAAACAGAAGCATCTCAAGAATGAAGGTGAAGCTATTTCTTTCTGTCCAAGTCAATTTCTTTTATTTGTTGGTTGTCATATTTTGAGTGCGGACTTGTGAAATTTAGAATTGCATGTTGATTTATGTAAAGGGGGTGTATATATATATATATATATATAATATATATATATATATATATATATATATATATATATATATATATATTATCATATGTCGTTCATGGTTTCCGAAGATCTATGTTACATTTGCACATAAGTTTACATATCATACAGATATATAAACACCAAACAACAACATTGATATTTTTCTTTCACTCAACCTATAACATATTGCATTTGTCTTCATCAATGTTCTTCTTCCATATGTTATCAACTTATGAAATTTCCTTTGCAATATTTGGTGCATTATCTAGTTATAGGTCATTTATAGATTATAAATGTCTTCAGAGTTTCACTTCTAATTGAATATTCAACTGAACATATTGATTCTCTTATACATAATTATTTTTCCCTCCACCAACTTTTCATAACTTCCATAACCATTAGGTAGGGACCTGCAGCTTCGATGTTGCTTTGCTTGTTTAGTAAATATTGTCGAGACTTTAATTTATTAAAAGTTGTAGAATTTACAATTTATGAAGTTTCTAGGTCTAATTTTTAAAAGTCTAATTTTGTAAAGGTTGCTAGCTCAATGGAATAGCACTTGCTTTACAAGAAGGAGGTTGGTGGTTCGATTCCATCATGCCCTGGCATCCATATGGAATGAGCTTTTGACCATCACCAATGAGCTTTGGTGACATTTTTCGACCCTCACCAAAATATGAAATGGTGATGGTCAACGAACGCCACCATATATATGCATCTATAATGACGAACCTCAAAGGTCTGTAACCATAAATCGTTGTTGTTGATATGAAATGGTGATAGTCGATGTTCGTCATTATATTCATTATTCATGACGGACCTTGAATATAACCACAACACCTATACTTATGGCAATGCAACTTTTGGTGATGGTCAATGAACGTCACCATATATATGCACCAATAGTGATGACCATGAAAGATCCATCACAATAAATCATTGTTGTTCATATGAAATGATGACGATCACTATTTGTCATTATAATCAATATTCATGACGAACCTTTAATGTCACCATAACACCTATTCTTTTGGTGACCCCACCTTTGGTGATGGAGGCTATGGTATGTTACCATTGCTCATATGAAATGGTGACGGTTGCTATATGTCATTATAAACCATTATTGGTGAAGGACGTTGAATGTCACTATAACACCTATACTTTTGGCAATGCCACCTTTGGTTACATTCAGCTTTTGGTGATAGGCACTATGGTCTGTCACCATTGCTCATATTAAATGGTGATGGTCACTATCCATCATTATAAATCATTGTTGGTGACAGAATCTGAATGTCACTACAACACCTATACTTTTGGCGACACCACTTTTGATGACGTTTAGTTTCTGGTGATGAAGGCGTTTTTGACTGTCACCAATGAGCTGATGGTGAAATTTTTTGCCCCTCACCAATGTCCTTTTTTCTTATAGTTAAGAAATGCAAAAGGCATCTCTCATGGCATGGGTTTTGGAAAATTGGATATTAGCGATCGGTTATATGTTAATTTTCCATGAATTTGTTCATATTTGGATATTCTTTCAATTTTGGTTGAGGGGGGACTAGAATAAGATCAAGGAGGCAGAATGGGATTGGGGGCCATCAGGCCTAGTCCTAGAAACATGGCTGGTGGATTATGATATTGCTCACAAACATCACTCAGTGCAACAAATTTGGGCTATATTCTTAATCCCTCCCATTGTCTTCTAGACAGAGGAGGGCCTTCACATTATTAGCAAGAAGTTTGGCAGATTTATTTCTCTGGACCCTAATTGGTATGTTTCAATTAACATGGATTGGGCCTCGATTCTAGTCAAAGTAGATATCAAAGATATTTTATTCAAGGCCATTGAATTGGTTTATGAGGAAAAAATCTAAACCAATAACATTGATTATTGGAAAATATCATTCATTATTTCAATTGTTACAAAGTTGGACATGCTCAGACCTAGTGGTTAGAGTTGAAGGCACTTTTCTCCAACAACAAGTAAAGTTCGTGTACTCTCTTTCTTTTTTCAAAGGGTTTTCACTGCCTTCGTTATTGGACAGTGGATCCTGTCAACAATTAATTATGTCCCTCCACAGTTTCAAATGGAAGTTGATATTGTTAATTATGACCCCAATCATGTTCACAGGAGGCATTCAAATCCTAGTATGAATTTACAGGTCACACTTCATTGTCTTAACATATCATCTCCAACCAAATCATGAGGTGTTTCCAATATGGATGGTGTTCCAAGGTAGATATTTATTTTGATCATGACTTGTCCAAGGTTGTTTTCATTTTGAGCAAAAATAGTAGTTCAAAAGAGCTAAGCTCTCATTCTAGCTTTGAGGTAGTAGCTACCCTAAGTCTTAGCCAAATGCCCTTTGATTTAAGTTGTTTAAGCCTCTTTTGGTCCCCCATGGTTCCAAAGCTTCATCTAAGCCAAAGCTCTATGTTAGAGTGAAACAAGATAAGTTTTCAATGGTCATTGGTAAGGATATCAATTAATGAATATGCCTAAACATTCAAATTTTCCCAGTAGGCTCAAGCCTAAGGTTAGACTAATGGAAGAATGTTTATCGAAAGGAGTATTAGCTTCAAAACAACAAATATCAAATGCAATAGGTTGAAAAACTCACCTTCTTAATGCACAACAAAAATCATGACAAAATATTAAAAGGGGAAAAGGAAAAAGAAAATGAAAGAGCTTTCAAAGATGTTGGGATAAAATAGGACTTGCAGGAGGCAAGCCTGCAATTGCAATAATGGGTTGGGAAAAGTAGTTTCAGATAAAGGGAGACTTTGGGCTATGCACAACACTATTTTTTCAATGACTTGATTGGGTTCCCAAATCGCAAAAAAAGTAAGGCCATCTATAAGGGCATGATAACTAGGGAGTTCCAAGGTGTGCTAGGGAATGACAAGAAGTGATAACACATGAAATAGTTCCAACACATGTTAGGCATGCCAATACATGCCAATATGTGCCAAGTTCTAGGGTGTGGCACAAATGCATGTTAGGGAGTGCTAGGGAAACACAAGGGAACACTAGTTTCAATTGCATGAAAATGAATGAATAAGAGTGGGTGATAGGGAGTGTTACTAAGCTCCAAGTGTGCTAAGGAGGGTCATCCCCACCAAATTTAAGCACACTAACCCAAGGATAAACCAAGGATCGAGTGACCCAAATTGCAACCAGATACAAAACCGATTTCAAAATACTCAACCTAGATGATTTATAAGGAAATAGATGTGTCAGATACTGAATTCAGCAAAACCCATTCCAAAAAAAAGAAACAACTCGGTTTAATTCAAAGCAAAATATGCACTAGAGCTACAGATCTATATTTCTATCGACCCTCCTCATAAACTTGCACCTAGTACTTGGTATTACACGTATCTAAGGGATACAATATGGTAGTGCTGATGAGCCCTGCTATGGATCCTAAAGTTGTGTTTGTCAAAGATTCAAAATCAACCCCCGCTGCATATAAATTCAACCGAATAAGATCTCTAATCTGCTATATATATGTCTATTATGGGGGTACAAAATTAGGTATTCAGAACCCAAAGTGAAAATATAGAAAATTGAATATTGATGTTGAAAGTCCAATAATAAGAAGTTGGGTTACTTGCAACTAACATTCCAAATCAAAACAAAGAAACTCCTTAAGGGATTAGAAGAGCGAAAAATGAATGTGTTTAACTAATCTAATATATGGGAGTTTGATGCAAATGATGATGCCAACTCTTGACTTGCTCAACTATCAGTTACAACAAAGTTTAGATTGCATCCATTATTGACGATTTTGATAGTGTGGTACATGGTAGTATTGGATGTTTGGTGTATCAATTAACCAAGCTACGAAAATTTCGATTGGATCCTTGTGCTGGTCTGGATTGAAGTTAGAGTTTTTTTATGAAGCTAATTTTAAAATTGGGCGAGACTATTTTATGTAACTGCATGTAATGGTTCACAATGCTATTGAATGAGGTATTGTGCACTAGTCAAATGGAATTGGAATTGGAATTCAACATTGTTATTAGGTTGATTTTAGATTTGGATTAACCAAGTATTCAAGAATTTAGATATATTAAATTTCTTTTTATTTTGATAAGGAAAAAATTATTGGTTTTCATTAATAAAAAGTAGATATATAGTTTGGTATTTCATTGTTAATGCTTTTGCATGCCATATATTAGATTTTAAAATAAAATGGTTAAATTTCTAAGTATCTTATTACTCTAAATTATAGCTCTTTTATTTCTAAAAATTGTCTACTATCTAAATTTTCACAAAAAAAAAGCTTAAAGTTTTTTACGATGACAAACATAACATACATGATTTAAACATGACGAAAGCATATCATGACCTATGAAAATTTCCATGGACGGATAACAAATAAATGAGATGAAGGAAAATTTTTCAAGAGCATCCGTTTATAAGTCAAAACCCCCTGAGTTGCAGAAAGATTTTGTTATAGCGGCTACAACCACCCTCCAAATTTTTGCCTTAGCTTGTTTTGGAGCATCCCTACCAACCTTTCATGGCACCTTGTCTTGCTTTGTCAAGTACTCAAGCTTCAATGTTTTCTTTGCACAAAGGCATCCTATCAGTCACAGTTTGATCCATTCCCCTCACAGGTTGTTCACCTGGATTTCATCCAGCTACAGGCTGAGTAGATTCTTCTAGAAAATTATGCATTTATGGAGGGAAACCAACCTTCCCTCCAAAAATTGCCCAATCCTATTTGGCAGCCTTCTGGGCTCCATGATTGTGCAATCTTGCTAGTCGACACTCGCAGCAGGAATTGCACAATTCTCCCCAAAAGGGCTACTCAGCCCAGAATTTGCACAAATCTAAGCAGCAGTCAACTGCTCTACCAAAAAATTGTGTCAATCTCTTAGGCAATCAGTCCAACTCCTAGCCCGAAATGCACATTTTTCCCAAGAAATTGAGCAACTTCATGCATGAGCAATTTGGTTGACCAGTTCCACCCAGAACCAAGGAAAATTGACTTGCATGCATGCATGAAATTGCTCTTCACATAATAGCAAGAGTAAACATGAAAAAGGAATGCCATCATTCATGGAATTGTCTTTTGCAGACATGGGTTACATGAATTTTTTTTTAGAGACTTTCCTCCAAGTGTCACTTTTTTGTGGATTTGTGGCATGCGCATCATGAGACCAAACTTATTCATTCAACGCATTAGAGCTCATTCATTCACATCGATCTTGGAGCTATGACATCCCACAGCACATCTAGGACTCTTTGACACATCCAGCTCATCCATTCACAGGTAAGTGGCCTCACCTTGTCTTTTTCAACATTTCTATTGCTTTTTGTGTATTCACTTGTCTGGGTGTTGCTTGCTTGATTTGTTTGAATGGTTTTTTTCATTTACATGTATACTAGATTTTCCTAGCTCTATTTCAGTTTTCATTGCTATCTCATTGTTGTACAATTCATGAAACTATTTTGCACAAACATTCGTCGTACCTACGAATTGCGTCACCCACATGCATGTTGATCTGTTTGTTGAATCTTTCATTCACATTTTGCATGCATTTTCAATCACTTCTATTATCCCTTAATGTCACCATGCATTCACTGTCTTATTTTCTTTCATTTGCCCATCAGTGAGTCGGGCCAACCTTGGCCCAGACTCTACCTTCACTAGGGCTGCATTGTTCAATTTGGGGAAGGAAGGCTCTGTCGTCCTCTCCAGAAATGTGCATTTCTTCCCAACACTAGACTCCAGGATTGTTTTGCACATTTCTGGAGGACAATGACTGTTGGCCCAAGAAATTGCACAATGCAGTCCATGGGCCTACATTCCTTCCTAACTGGAATTGCGCATTGCACAATCCTAGTAGGGAGGATCCAATTTGGATTACGCATTTTGATAGATCTAGTAGTCAGTCCTACCTCCCAAACAACCCAAACCATATTTTGCACAGTCCTTGCAGCCAGTCACTCAACCTCCCAGAATAAATTATGCAATCTTGCTCATCAGTTTCCCAAGCATGTGATGTGTCATTGCCCAGAATTTACTTTTTTTTGTTGTCATATTTCTTTCCATGCATGTTTCTTCTTTCTAGATCTTTTAGCTGTTCATTTGTGTCAATGGCTTCCAAGAGAATAGGATCATAGGACACTAATGGAATTGGATTTGGAGAAGCAATTGAGAAGGTTTTCTCTAGTCTACCAATCTATGAAGATATGAATCTATATCTAGACAAGGACATCAAACTGAAGTGGCAATAGGTCAATGAAATATTCACATGAACTTTTTGGGAACACCTCGAAGACTATCAAGTGTACGTGAACATTCATAGGTCTCAGTTGTACCAGATTGCATGCAGATACCCTGCATTCCCGTGTGTGTACATGGTACACTGGATCATCTCTCACACTGATCCCGAGACGATGACCTTGAGAAGTGTTAGTGGGATGAAGCTTTCAACCTTCTGAGCATGAGAATACAATGAGATGTATTAGATGGAAAAGCTTATGACTATCATGAATCCTCCATTCATCTTGCCCAACAACAGAGTTAACTCCAGAGACATTCTGAAGGATTGGGTAAAGGAGCCAGCTCGACTTAGGATGACACCCAACTATATCTACAAGAAGAAGATACTAAGGAAGGCATACCAATACTTGGTGATATTCACATGTCGACTGTATTGCCAAGCAAGCACTGAAACCTTTGCATAGAGTTGGGTGATCATACTGGAGCAGCTGGCTAGAGAAGGAAAACCATGTTACTGGTCCGACATACTACCTCACCAACTGAAGGAGTAAGTCATGAAGGCTTGACAATCACCTGAAGGTATTCATGCAAAGATTTACATGTTCGCCTAAATCCTAGATGCAGTGTACCCTGACATGAGTTATTAGGCTTAGAGCGGGCATGGTCATCAGCAAAGACTATTGTGAGCACATATTTCAATTTGTTGTCCAGATACAGCTTCAAAGGAATAATCACATGAATGTCTGACCATTTTGTCACCCCAATGTACAAGATGATATTTGAATAGGATCCGCCCTACATTTCAAAGGAAGAAATTGAGGCATTTTTAGGCATTGCATATTGGTATGCATCATCGTTCGAAACTTTCATCTGAATGTTTTGTGCGGAGAAGCCTCTGCATGTTCTACCCAAGTTTTCCATGGGTGTACTTGTCATGCAGGAAGTATCATATCACATCTCAACAGGACTGACAACTAGACTGGAATGGAAGAAGAAGGTACCTTCACACGCTCTTCCATTGTGGATTGGGTTATATGAGATCCAGAGTATCAAGCAAGTGGATGTTGAAGCAGAACAGATGAAGAAGTACCTGTTCGACCTCCTAAGCTTCAATCCGTATGACCCACAATTTATTGTGAAGGAACACTGCACGAGAGTTCAGTTCAACTGGATCCATGGGGCATTTCATTGGGCCAAGGAGGACTCATGGAGGTATTGCTACAATTCCTCCAGACCTAATGAATAGGTCGGCTTCACTGTGGAGTGGTTAGCGAAGTAACATGAAGCAGCATAATGGAGAGCACCAATAGTAGTAGCAGTAACAACAACAGTAGTAGAGCCAAGCATACCTATGCGCAACAAAGGGAAGAGGAAGATTATTGATCGCATGGAGGAGGAGAAAAGTTGCAAGTTTTGAGCAGATCCACTTGTAGAACAAGCAACTATGGCTATTCAGGCAAAGAGCCAATAGTGCGACAAGGGAATTGCATGAAGGTAGAGCGATAAGAAGAGAATGGAAGAAGTAGAGGAGGAGTTGCATGGGCTTAGGGAGCAACTCTGAAAAGAACACGAGCTATGAAACTTGAATAGGGAAGCACATTAGCAACAGATACAGCAGGTGGCGTAACATGTGAAGACAAATAAAGAAGCTCTTATACAAGTAGTTTATTCATTTGAATAGCTGGCATCAGGTGAACAGGTTGAACTATTATAGGAGAGAGACTTCGCTCATGAGATAGAGCAAGCACCTCAATAGCTGGATGTAGACATGGATCAGTAGGAGTTGGAACACGACACTAACCTCATGCCTCACCACAAAGAGGTCGACTCACCCCACTTCAATGCATCGAGATGATGTGGAAGTATCGAATGACCAAGGAGGCACTAAGATCCTTGGTGGCCAACTGGAAAGAGAGATGCACAACATCACTTTTGACGAATCTCATCACAGAGTTGTGCAATATCATAGAGAACCAACTCTGGAGGATAAAACATCTCCCACAAAATTTAAGGAGTGAGTGAATATGACTGATGTGCACAAGCATCCAGTTGTCTTGGTCGAAGAAACTAAAGTGTATTCCAAATCCACTAGCTCAAGTGCTCAGTTTCTAATAGCTGAGAATGAGCGAATGGTGAAGAAACTACAAGTGGATAAGCAAAGAAGAGACTTGGTGACAATCTCTACTTGAGCTAAACTGAAGAAGGGAATATTAGATGAAGTATTATCCCTTGACATAGTGATGCGAGCATTGTAATACAAGTTTGGTACCATGCACAAGGCAGTGGTCCATCTCAATGGATCGCAGCAACGATGTGCTAGAAGAGCACACATCTTGACAAATGTGAATGTTTTTGTTGATAACATGAAAACATGGATGATGAAGTATAAGGGAGCCCTGCTTCACTTGTCGAAGATGATTAGGGATAATGTGTTCAAGCTACAAGCATGTATCTGGAGTTAGATCTATAACTATGAGGAACTCCCACAACTCATCACTAGCATACAGGCTTCCCATGCACAAGTATTCTAGGGGATGGATGTTTTGGTGTGCACACATGCAATCCCATCACTCGCGACTCTGACCTAGTGTTATATTCTTTCCACATAGTTAACAGGGGGTTTGAGGGGTACCCATAACCCCATTTTATGGGGTCCGGGGCAGCACCCCAGAAAATTTTGGTTTTGGACCCTATGTTAGGTTGGGCAAACCCACCTATGGTTTTGTGCATGATTTTCGCAACATGTTTTTTGGACGCGATGGTTTCGGTCCAATGGTATTAAGAATGCGATGGCTTTTGGTCCATGGTATTGGACGTGATGGTTTTTTGGTCCACGGTATTGGATGCTTCGACATGTATAAATATGTATTGTAACATTGAAAGGAATATAATGAAAAATCAAGCTGGTAGTCCCGGTTTTAGGATCCAGGGGAAAATCTCTGTGCATATGTGTTTTTATGTGTTATGCTCTCGCATTGTTTATTTTTCTGTGATTTATAATTCGTATGCAGGTAATTTCTGTACGACTTTAAAACCTACATTTGGTATTAGAGCTATTTTGGCTTCAAGGGGACAACTTTGTTGCTGAGGGGTTTCACTCGGGCCTATGGTAGACCCTGTTCAGTGGGAGATCTGCGAGATCGATTCTGGTGGTGAAAGAAGATGGCGAGCAATGGAAATATAGAGGTTGAGAAGTTCAATGGTCAGAGTTTTGAGTTGTAGAAACTCAAGATGGAGGATCTGTTGGTGGATAAAGATCAGTAAATCGCGGTAGATCTGGGTACTAAACCAATGGGAGTGTCCGATGAAGAATGGAAGAAGTTGGATCGGAAGGCAAAGAGAACAATATGATTGTGTGTCTCAGATTCAGTATTTCTGAATGTATCAGGGGAAGCTACGGCTAAGGCTTTGTGGGACAAGTTAGGGACTTTGTACCAATCTAAGTCTCTCGTGAATAAACTATTCCTACGAAAAAAGCTGTATAACCTGAGGATGAAAGATGGAGACTCGGTGACAGAGCATCTGAACGCATATAATATTGTGGTAGGTTAGTTATTATCTATTTATATTAAAATTTTAGACGAAGATAAGTGCATCAGTTTGTTGTGTTCTCTACCAGATTCGTGAGATAGTCTGGTTATTGCAATAGGTAGCAATGCAACTGCTTTGCAGTTTGATGAAATAGTCTCAGCCTTGCTGATGGAGGAGATGAGATGGAAAAATATGGACAACCAGAATGGTGATGCCTTGTCTGTACGAGGATGGTCCTAGAACAGAATGAAAGATAAGTCATCGAGTGGGAGATCTAAATCTAGAGGGAGATCTAAATCTCCAGGAAAACCTACAAAGGTGGTGTGTTGGAAATGCGGAAAGGAAGGGCACTTCGAAGGGAGTGTAAATCTAAAGCTCGTGATAAAGGAAAGGGATTTGATGATGCTCCTTCTGCAGAGGCAAAACCACTTTAGATGAAGGTGGGGATGTGTACTTGGCTTCTTCAAGTACACATGTAGATCATGAGGCATGGTTGATTGACTCAGGTGCATCCTTTCACTTCACTCCCCATAGAGAGTGGTTCTGCGAGTATGAGAAATATGATGGTGGTGATGTCTTCTTAGGAGATGATAGGAAGGCTAGAATCATTGGTCGCGGAAAAGTAAAGTTGAAGTTGCAAGGTGGAAGGGTTAGAACCCTTCCGGGTGTTCTGCATATTCCTGCACTAGCCAGAAATCTGATTTTTGTAAGCAAGTTGGATGATGTAGGTGTAAAGGCAGTGTTCGAGAAGGATACCTGCAAGATGGTTCGAGGAGCACTGGTATTGATGTGGGGAGTTTGGATTGGAACTCTGTACAAGCTGCAAGGTAGCACTGTTGTTGACGGGTGCAATAGTTCTATGGTTCCTGAAAATGGAGTAGAAAATCTAGTGGTCTCTGGAGAGAAGACCATGTTGGGGCATCAAAGGCTTGGACATATTGGAGAGAAGGGCCTTCGAATACTTCATGGTAAAGGTATGGTAGAAGGTATGAGTAATAGCTCTCTGGATTTTGATTTCTGTGAAAATTGTGTATATGGGAAGCAGAATCGGGTGAGTTTCCCCTCTTGTGGTAAGAGGACGAAACAAATATTAGAGCTTGTGCACAGTGATGTGTTTGGACCTGTGAAAGTTCCATCACTGGGTAAGTCTGTGTACTATGTATCATTTATAGATGACTTCTCAAGGAATACATTGATATATTTCTTTAAGAAGAAATCTGAAGTCTTTGACATGTTTAAAGAATTTAAGGTTCTGGTGGAAAATTAGACTGAGAAGAAGATAAAGGTGTTGAGGATAGATAATGGTGGAGAGTTTTGCAGCAAGGAATTTGAAGAATTTGTAAGAAGTTTGGTATAGCATGGCAGAAGACTACTCCATACGCACCTGAGCAAAATGGAGTTGCAGAAAGAATGAACAAGATATTGATGGAAAGGGAAAGAAGCATGCTCAGTGGTGCCGGGTAGGACAGGAATTCTGGGCAGAGGCAGTGGATACTGCATGTTACCTGGTCAACAAGTCACCTTCATCAGTGTTGGATGATAAGACTCGACAAGAAGTATGGACTGGTAAGAAACCCTCTCTTTCACATCTGAAGGTATTTGGATGTGATGCATATGTACATGTTCCAAAGGAGAATCGAACCAAGTTGGAGAGTAAATCTGGAAAGTGCATCTTTATTGGGTATAAGGATGGTTTAAAGGGTTATAAGATTTGGAACCCAGTAACAAGGAAGGTTGTGTACAGTCGAGATTTGGTGTTCAGAGAGGTGAAAGATGTTATTAAACATGAAGTCCAACCAAAGGAACCTGTGAAGATAGAGTTTGAACTAAAGGAGGAAGAAT
>APFE030015685.1:0-16432 GCA_000404065.3 Pinus taeda | reverse complement strand
GTTCTCTCTCAACATGTTGCATAGATTTTCCTCTTCTAAAACAGAAAGAGATGGATTAATTTTCAAAATTTTCTCTGGGCCAAATTCTAGGGTTTTGACATGGAGTGGGTTGGAACTGGCCAAGCATAAGTCAATTGGATGATTGTTCTGGGTTTCCCTTACTTCTTCTAATGGTAGTGAACTAGGAGTTGGACTTTGGAGCAGTTGTTCAATTAAGTCATCCTCATCTTATTGTCCTCCTCCTATGACTACTTCCAAAGCATAAAGTTGGGCAGAATAAACCTCATCTTCTGCCTCCTCCTCCAACCATAAAGGTAAATCATAATCTAGGGTAGGTTGAGCAGGAGGGTATAGGACTAATTGTTTGGACATATGCCAATTCTTGATGGTCATATTCCCAGCTCTGTAGCTAATGTAAGCATTAGTTGTGGCTGACCATGGCCTCCCAAGGATGAGAGGGTAACCAATAAACTTAGCCTTAGGCTAGAGAACTAGGAAATCTGCAGGGTACTCCTAGGATTCAATGGAGACCATCACATCCTCCACAATTCCCTCAGGGGTGACTATGGAACGATCTACAAGTTGCAGAATTCTTGTGGTCTTCCTCAATGACCCTTATAGGTTGAGCTTGAGCATGGTGTCCTTGATCATCACATTAATGGCAGCCCCAAGATCAATCAGAGTGTGTGAGACAATGGTGCCATTGATGTGCACATCTACTACTGGGCTTCCAAGGTCCAAATATTTTGAGCATATTACCTACCCCAGCATTAAGTCAAACAACTGCCCAATGACATTAATGGTAGGGGCATCCCTTTTTCTTCTTCTTGGATACTTGAAGCATTTCTCCTTAATCAACTTATTGTAAATGGGAACATCTTTGATTGCCTGGAGAAGGGGTAGCTTTACACATAGATATTTCAATTCTCCCAGAAGTTCATTTTCTTAATGGGTAGGCTAGATTGGTTGGGTTAATCTCTCAGGATAGGGTGGTTTTACTTTAAGGTTGCTTTCCTCTCTTTCCTCCTCAACCTCCCTATGTGGAGAGGGAGGTTGGTTATCAGGGAGAATTCTCCCATATCTTAGGTTGGTCTCCTGGATTTCTATAGCATAAGCTGGGTATGATGTCTCTCCATTGTATGCTTGTTGGGCCTGCCTATTGTTTGGGTTCAGATTTGGCTGGGCAGGCATTTGGGGTTTCTTGGGTGGAGCAGAGTGCAGGAGTTGTGGTTGGGTAGGTGGTGGAGGCAATAGAGCTGGAACATTGTTGAATTGGGGTCTCTACCCCTGGAGTAGGGTATTCCACTGATGTTGTGGCTGAACATAAGGTTGAAATGACTAGTTGGTTGGCTGGGAATGATACTGAGGAAGACCAAGAATGATGAGAAGGAGGTCCCCAAGAAGTTATAGTTGTGGTTTTGTTGGGGTTGTAATATGCATGGGATGACCCTTGCATACCCTACTAGTATGGTCTAGGCCCAGGAGGTCTCCTTTGGTTGATTTAGAAAAGTTGCTCAGTGACCCCTTCAGCTCCTTGATATACAACTTTGAGTCCAGGTAAAGAAGGGCACTTGTCTATGGAATGGTTTTCTTCATAGACAGAGCAAATCTTAATACAGTTCAATGGATATTCATTCCTAGGATGCCTCCTGGTGCATCTAGGACAAAAGATGGCCAGGGCTCTTTCCGCTTCCTCTTGCTTCCTTTTAATGTTCATGGTGTCCAATTACAAGGCAAGGGTTTGCAACATATCACTTTTGAAATCTTCCAGCATATTTCCAATTTCACCCTCGATGGATAAGTTGGAGGATGATGTATTGGCCATAGGTTGACTACCCCTACCCTTTTTCCTGACTGCTCTAAAATGGTTTCTAAATATAGTCTTGATATCCTCATAGGGTAATTGGTAGATATCCCCTCCTACTATCATATGTAAGGTATCCAAAAGATCCTCCCTTACTCCTCTAAGTAGGACCAACTTTAGTGACTCGGGTTCAAGTGTACACCTGGCCCTTTTGTAATTGAGCTGGAATCTTTCTTCATAGTCCTCTAAGTATTCATCCTGGACTATGGTCATCCTAAAAATCACTTCTTTAGTATCCTTTGACCTATAGTAGTCCCTATATTTGTTGTTAAAATGTTGTTGCATCTGAGCCCAAGTTGAGATGCTATCTCCAGGTAAACCCATGAACCAGCAATGTTGCATCCTTGAAGGTAGATGGAAACACTTTTAACTTTTTCTCATCATTTGTATAGTCATAGGTTCGGCATATAACAGCAAACTCAAATAGGAAAGTGTCAGGGTCCTCTGTGGTCAGGCCATGGAAATGAGGTAGAGCAGAGGGGCTTATATTCTTCATTTTAGTGTCCCCATTAGTCTCCTTGATGGGGAAGGCACTCTCAATTCTCTCTCTATTTGCTCTGTCATGTTGGTTTTCAGCCATTAGTTCACTAGGAAACGGTTCTTCCTCTTCTTCTTCCCATGTAGGTTCTTCAAATATGTAAGGTTGCTCACCTAAAGGTTCTTCCACTTCATAGTCACCGAAGAAGAGAGAAGGTTGACTGTTGAATGTAGTGGGGGTATTTGCCAAGAATTTCCCTAAATTGTCACTATTCCTACGAGGCATGAAAGGAAATGTTTTTGGGTTGGTTTTTGTAAGATTTTCTTAAAAGCTATAAAGTACTTGTAAAATAGAAAGGAAAGCAGATAATGACAAATGAAAGAAAGGAAGCTACTAGATTACTTTTGCAAAAATAAACTAATGGAATAAAATTGAAGATAAGAAGTAGAAGAAAAGAAAGTTAGAGACTCGAAATAGAAGAAAATAGTAATCACATTCTACTTAGACACCTCCCTAATAACGACGCCAAAAAGTGATGAGCCTAGGTATTGCAACAAGAATGCTGCAACTCCCCGGGCTACCAGCTTTACTTATCAACCCGTGGTTTGTACAAACTTGGAGGTAACAGTGCTATATGCACAAGTAGAAGTGAAGGTCCTACTTGTTGTCATTGTTTATCTGGAAAGAGACCCCAGGGGTTCCAAGCCAGACTTCTATAGGGTCAGAAGAAGCTTAATTCTTTGATGGAAGAAGAGAAAACCTATTCTAAGAGAGAGCTACTCTATTGCAGTAATGAAGAAAACAACTTGTAATGATAAACCACACTATAACCTAATTAACCAATAAAATAGTTATGCTAAGCAGAATTGATAAAACAATCACTAACCTAATGCTGCTATCAAAGTTGCAAAAGGTAAAGAGCATTAAACTACACTAAGGTGTAAGCAGAGAAACTTAAGCTAAATCGGTTTTCAAGCGGAAGAGCAATCAAAGGTCGAAATCAATGAAAGGAGGACTTAAGGACGCAGTAGCGCATAGGGACTGTTAGATTGATCAACGAGCAAAAGATGGATGGTGGAGATCTTATCACGGGGGCTTAAGAGAATAAATAGATGAATAGGGTTAATGAAGCATATGAACGACAAAGATCTTATCGCAAAGAATTAAGTCAAGAGATGGGCAAACAAGGTAACGAAGCAGATGAACGACGGATATTGTATTGCGAGGGATTAAGTGAAGAGATGGGCGGACAGGGTAACGAAGCATATGAACGGCAGAGATCTTATCGCGAAGGCTTAAGTGACTAGATGGATGAACAGGATGAATTGTTGAGGCCTTATCATGGAGGTTAAGTCAAGAGATGGACAGACAGGGTAATGAAGCGATGAACAGCTGAGATCTTATCACGTAGATTAAGTCAAGAAATGGACGACAATATTAACCGGAGGATGGATTTTGAATATCGTATCGCAGGGAAAATAAACGTGCAGAAATGATGGAGTGGGTTTCTAAGGCAGTAAGTAGGTTCTCGCGCGCCCTCAAGGCTGTAGGTGGAATTCTAAAATTTCACGCAATTAGCCTTACTGCGTGACACGTAGCACGAGAAAACCACTTTTCTTGAATGCTCAGGGGCAGATAACGGTCGTGCAATAATCCGTGCGAGATTGCGCGATAGCCGTTGGATTAGGCGGGGCTGATCAATGGTGGAGATCGGCCAAGCTAGCTGGCGATCGGTGTGAAACGATAGTCGTCAGATCAGGAGAGGCAGATCGATGGTGGGGGTTTAAAGCACATAAAGTGTTGAGGTGATGCAATAGTTGTCGGATCAAGAGACAGATCGACGGTGGAGATTAAATCGCATAAAGTAAGTGGAAGACTTCACATGAGGCAACAATTGGAGAAAATAATGAATCGGACGGTGATTGTGAAGGTTTGTTGTGGATCGGATGGCGAGGAATTGACGCATGAAGAACGTGTTGAAGGAGGTTTCAAAGGAAATGACAGAAAAACCAGTGAGGGTGAACAAATAACTGCATCAAACAACAAACTCCATAGCTCATGCGAGCACCAGAAACCTGTGTTTTTGGGGTTGTTGAAGGGTTTGTTCCTCAAGTCATGGTCCCAAAGGGAAGAGATGAGGGCGAGACACCTGTGCACAACCTTATGGTGATGTTTTCTCCTATCTAACCTGTAAACTGAAAGAAGGCACAAATGGAAGTAAACTATAGTAAATACAGCTACTGAAGCAAATGAACAGAAAAAACATGAATAATCTACGCTATACTGTTGTAATGAAAATGAAGCTACCTAAGCAAATAAAACAGAAAACCATGAATCTATGCTGCTTAAGAAAATGAATAGAAAACATGAGTCTATGCTAGCAAAACAGTACAATAAAGAGGAGCTTTGGTTGCTCGGGTCGGGCCCTAACCCAAGAGTTTCAACCCTCTGAGTTAACTCACAACTGGCTTAAAATAGAACTCATTCTCATTATGAAAACCATGGATTACAGAACAAATTGTCACAATCCTTGCAACTCATAAATAAAGTAGAGTTTTTACAATAGAAGTCTGAATCCTACTGAGGTCCTAAACCTCTCTACTTATGCATCTGAAGTCCTTAACGACTTCCTTCCAATTAGGGAGGCTTGGCTCCCAACTCAAAAAAAAAAAAATTATGTTCTTTTCACTTGCTCGTGTTAGGATATTCCGACACATAGGAAATAGTTAAGTGTAACTTGGTCTAGAGTAGAGTTAGGTAAAGTGTGTTTCTTTATTATGTACTGTTGTAACTTACAATCTGACGGTCATAATATCTTCTAGACAAGAATTTATTCAATGGTTCATTCTCTCCTCGGTATTACCAACACTTGATCCATGGCTTAACACCCAATTGGTCCATGATCTCTATTTAAAGAACATGGAGGGTCATTTGTAGGTTAACCATTCATGAGAGAAGCTTATGTAAATTTTCATTCTTTTATTAATAAATTGTCTGAAGTGGCCACGTTGGTTCAGGTCGTGGATTGTTTCCCTCTTTGAGGGTTTTAACCACGTCAAGAATACTCGTGTTTTGTTCTGTGATCTGTTTGTGAGTGGTGTCCTTTGGTGTTCTGTCTGAGGAACTTACCCTGTAAATTCCTACAACTCGGTTGTTTTATAATCCCATGATTTGGTTGTTTGCAATCCGAGCTGATGGAGCAATATTCAAATGGAGGGGTAGTAAATAAGGAGGATTTACCTCCTATAATTTACTCTCCCTTGTCCCATTCGAGTCTTTACCAAGGTCTTTGCCTCAATTCCTTGCTTTTATCCTCTATTCCTGCATTTTTCCTTGCTTTTATCCCTTATTCCTACATTACATGCACATTAGACCACAAAGAAAAATATCCAACTCTAACTCATCTCATAAGCAAAATATAATCAAAATTATGCAATAAGTTGTGAGAATAGTTGGTTTGACTAAGCTAGAAGGTGAATTGAGGCCAATTAAGACCCATATAATAACCCACTGATGAGGCTCACCAATTGTATGAATCTTATTGAAGTGTGTTGTTGGCTTAACTCATCACTTTGGATTGTCAACTATTTTTCTTTCCAGTTTGTGATGTCATTCATCTCGTGTGTTCCTTTCAGGTTGTGTACTATTACAGGCTTCTAAGGGATACACTTATTTTCCTCTTTCATATGTTAGAATCTCCCCATGCATCTCTCATGACTTGCTACAAGGTCACACACTTGCTTCCAACAAGGATATCTTGCTTATCTCTATGTGCTAACGCAGTCAAGGCATAGCTTTACTACCCACTACTTGGACTCCTCCTCCAAACAATCTGAGGTCTAATTGGGACTTCTTATCGGGGAGATCCCCTGACATGTTGGTGGGTCTAGAAACGTCAACACATTTCCAGATGGAATCAAATGCACATTGTGAGTGTGCCCTGGAACAATGAGTTGGTAAATCTCCATTGAGAGGATAAGTGGCGTTGGATTATAGTGTTGGACATTGGATGCAGATTCGACCTTGCAGTGGATTATGTACTTCCTGGGAAGGAGGTGAATCCTGGAATTAATTTGATGGTGGAAGTGTGAGCCTCTGGATTCCCTTTTGCAGATGCAGGCATCGTATCCTTTTATTTGTTGGTTGAGAAAATGTGCATGTGTATATGTGTGTATTATTGTGAATATTGTATCGAGCTGGACTTATGAAGCTGCTCAATATACGTTATGAGCATTTTTTGGGTGAAGCAAATGTGTATGTGTGTATATGTGGTTATTATTGTAAATATTGTAATGATTTGTGTTATAAAGCTCTAATGAACAGTATGTTTGTCATGTTTTAGCAGATGGTCATTGTGAATACCACAACAAGCTATGTTATAAAGCTCCATGGGTAGTATGTTTTGTTTTCAGCGGTCTTTCTGGTTATAGGTGTCATTGAACACCAAGGATGGTGTTCCCCCACAAGGGAGGATTATGTAACAACATTGGTTAAAAAAATCCATGTAAATATAAAAATATAAGACCAACATCATGGGACATGTATTCCAAGATGAATATTGGGCAAAAATACTAGTGGGGTGTCGCTTTGGTTTATTATGGCAAAGGCTTTGGAAAGACATGACGCATTTATTGACATTTTATTTATGAAAATAAAGGAAATTACGAGTAAAGGAAGGTGAAAGGTCACAGATTGCATGTGATGAGGAAATTGGAGGAAAATAATGGAAAATGAAGAAAATAGAGGCCTCATTGATAAAAATGCTTCAAATGATCAGTTGGTAAGCTTTTACTCAAGCTTGGCCAGTGTGAGCCTTTTGTGAGTTTAGTTTTTGACCTCTCATTCTATTCTCTCATACTCTTGGACACTTAGAGTGTCCTTGGAGCACTCTTGGAGAGTGTGCCATACTTATATTCTTGGAGCAAGAAGGCAAAGGAAGACGAGAAAAGTGCAAGAGGACATCGAAATCAGCAGCTACAACGAGGTTTTCTTGTAGACACTGAGTTGCATGTATGGTTTCCTCACTAGTTTGACATGCATGGCACATGCATGTGGTTTATTGGTCATGATCTGTCATTGGCATGGAGGATTGCCTGGATTGACAGTGGATTTTTCTAACCTTGCCATTTCCTAGATAACCAAGGTGTTCTGGGTTCATTTCTTTTTTTTTTTCTGGTTGGTTCTCATGTTTCATTTAGCTTGGGTTGAGTTACTAGTTCCTAGAAGCCTTGGTTGGACAAACGCTCTGGAAGCCTTGTAACATATTGGGTAGAGTTACTAGTCCTAGAAGCCTTGGTTGGAAAAATGCTCTGGAAGCCCTTGGTGGGTTGAGTTACAAGTCCTGGAAACTCTGGTTGGACAAACGGTTTGGAAGCCCGACATCAGCTATGGGTTTAGTTATTGGTCCTGGAAGCCTTAGTTGGAACAAACACTCTGGAGCCCTAGAAGGCTTGGGTAGAGACCAATTTGGTGATGGTTTGTGATGTCCGACCATGAAGTGGAATCATTGTTTGATGGGTTGAGGTGGTTTGGCCTCTGGAAGCCCTAGTTTGGTTTTGATGGATTGTTCCATGAGATCCCACATTCATGCTTGGAATATGGCACGAAGGTGACTGGCTATAGAGAGATTTGGCTCAACCATATCTACGGTCAAGTGGTCCGTGGAAGTACCAAACCTGGTTAGCCTTTGCATCATTAATAATAGGTTATTTCTTTGTGTTAATTCATGAGTATTATAATGGTTTATATGTGGATTATATGGTTGCTGTTTCCTTGGTATTTCTGTTGTTATTATACTGGTTATGAATATGAATTATGACAATGGCTATATATGGCTCTCATCATGTTTTTACTTGTAAATGAATGAATAATGTATCTATGTCCTAATAGATGATAATGCAGTTAATGTGATAAGGAAACAATGCCTCATAGCAAATCTCATATAAGTATGATACCCCTATGCTCAACTCTGTTGTTAAAACCTGTAGATTTCATATTTGTGATATGTTTGATGAATGCATGTCATGGCTAGTAAGAGTCCAGTCTAGTCCTTGTTGATGTTTTTGCATATGTATCTTTGTTCTGCTGTGAAATTTCATTTATAAAGGTGACATTGAGTTTTGGGCACTGACCTAAGCTCTGGCCCTGAAAAGTGGCACAAATCTCAGAGTCGCAAGCACAACATTGGAGAAAAAAGTCCCTGGAAGCTCCCTTGCCCTTGTTGTGGGAGCTTCTGGAGCCTCCCAGATGCACCCTTGTCCATATCAAGGGAGCGTCTAGAAGTTTGATGCACAAAAACTTCAGTTGGTCTCAAGGGCAGGTTACCTGAGTGGTTGGGATGGCTCCTGGGAGTTTTTTTGTTGATGTGGAAGGTGTATGTGGCATGTTTCCATCGATTCCACTTCCTTAAGGTGACATAGGAGGTTGAATCCCATCATAGTGGCCTCTCATCGCATATTTACCCCGGTTGGGTGGTTACTTGGGTAGACGTGGGATGAGGTTGTTATATTAACCAAATGTTAAATCCATGTAGATCGCTAAACTTCTATCTGGGTTGTGTTTGTCTTTACGAGGGCAACTATTGCACATTTATCATGGTGTAGGAGGAGAAGAAGACTTAGGTTTTGCAACAACAAACTTACATATAACACATTTTAAGACCTCTGCCAAGACAAACAATATATGGAGAAAGAAATAAAAAGAAACCATTATTTGAAGAATGAAATAAAATCACACCTTCCAATTACATATATATTGGCTTCGCTAATTAAGAGGACCATTTGTATTCCTAGTGTTGCCTTTGTTTCTAGAGGAATAATCCAAGGAAAATTTTAGATTCTGTGATTATACTATTGTATGGAAATTTGATTTATATATGAGTTGAAAGGAAAGTACACTTTGGACAAATTATTGATACATAGACAAACTATGTACTGGTATTAACCTATAAACATTTGGAATGTGCCAGCCACTTTACAACATCATCAAACAACCCAATTTTCTTCAAATTGACTAAGTGCAAAGGAATTTTGTGCACAATTTTGTCCCAAAAAGCATCTTCATTGAATGATTTATTTGGCTTAACACAATTTATGTTATTGAGCTTATAGTTGGGATGTTGTTTTTCTTCTCACCAATCCTCAACTAGTTCTGCTTCTTTGGTCTATTTCAAGGCTTTCAATGGGTGGATTCCCTGATGGTATAACTAATATCAACCTCAAGAATAATTATGATACATCTGGATGTTGTGTGTATTGACATATTGAGCTTGTTGATGAAATAAGTGCTCTATATAACTTGGTTGTAAGACCCATTTCCTATAGGGCCCCTTCAAGCTAGAGTATTACACTAGATTTGTTTGATATTGGAATTGGTTTTGATTATTTACCAACCTAGATCCATTTTAAATCTAGCTCTATCAAGTGCCAAGAGAGATGAAATCTCTCGAGGTGCGAACATTTCCTCAAGTTTTGCACTCCAGAGATTTGCACTCAAAAAGAGGTTTCCACCTCGAGAGATGACATTTCCTAAAGTTTTGCACTCCAGAGATTTGCACTCAAAAAGAGATTTTCACCGGGAGAGATTTGATCCTCTCAACACTTATAAATCCATGTTTAAGATGGATCTAGGTTGGTTTCAATTATCTAAAATAACGTAAGTTTGTTTTACATTTAAATTATTCTTCATTAGTTTTCCTCTTTTCTTATAATGGATTATAGTTTACAAATTTGAATAATTTGAGTTTAATTAAATTATGCACCCATATTATACACTCATATTTATAACAATGATCTTAATTTTTTATATTTCTTAAATATTCATTATTTCTTACTTTTATAGAAAAAATCTCACACAAATACATTTTAACAATAACATCTATTTACACAATTTATTGAACCATTGTTTTCCTTTTAAAATATTATTATCATTAAACATTTGCTTTTAACTTAGACAAAAACATTTATAATTTACATAATTCATATATATGAGATACCAATTAATTTTTACTTGGATACATTTTATTTTACCTCACATGAGAGCATTTTAACTATCATATCAAATAACATGATTTATATTTCAGAAATACTAATTGATTTTACTTTAAGAAAATTTAATTCACATAAAAATATTTTTAACTATCATATTAATTTGATTAATTTATATATACATATATATTACTAATTACTTTTCACTTTGATAAAACTTATCTCACACAAACACATTTAACCATGATGTCAATTTACTTAATGTTTGTAGGCAATATTTTAGTTTTGTAACTATTCCAATTTCATGCAACATTTGATTGTGATTTCAGGTTTTGGCAAATGACCTTATATGATTTTTTATATTATAGATAAAATCAAATCTAATGTTTTTGAAAAAAATGAATGCGGTGTCGACAAGTTTTATAGCTGGAATGAGGTGTTGACAAGTTTATTAAATGTTCTATATATATATTTAAATTTGTAAATTTGTTTAAAGTACCTTACAGGATAACATCTCCTCCGGAGGCAATAAGCTTGAGGTGTTGACAAGTTTATTAAATGTTCTATATATATATTTAAATTTGTAAATTTGTTTAAAGTACCTTACAGGATAACATCTCCTCCGGAGGCAATAAGCTTTTCCAGATTTATCCATCATGCGAGAATAATAAGAAAACAAAACACAATTAAGGCCCCTTCATATTTGTTGAGAGTTGGTTTTGTGTTCAAAGTCCAGTGCGTAGGGAAATTATTTGTCATGATAAAAATATGCTTCCATTATGAAGTTAAGCAAAGCACAATAGGAATTTTCTGATGCCTCTCCACAATGCTCGTAGAGACATCTAAACATCATCTTTGCCAAAACTCACCAAGAAAAAACATCATCATTGCAGCATCAAGTCTGTCATACATTAGGCATCATTAGGCTTACATCCATTACTACAATAGTTCTTAAGCACCTGCTACTGCATTAAAACTGGGTTATCCCTTGCACACAAACACCATAGGAAAGGGTGATTTTTCTACGTAAATCATAAAATAAATCCTGGTTCATAATCCTCGATGGGCATGCAAGACCAGCGACAGAGTTGATGCTGAATGCTGCAACCTAATTAGAATCTGAATCCACAGAAACTTAAAATCGAGGCCGAATTGATCTGACAAATTGATGACGTAATGGGTTATCAGAACCTTGGTTAATCAGTTCTATTATCACTAACATTCGATGGTATAGATGCTGCACACTGTTAATCACGAAGCAGTTTTCCAGTCTACTTTGATCGACTCAGGAATAGAAGATACAATGTCTTGACCTTGTATACCTATAGCTAATGAGTGGAGTCCATCTCCCCAGGTGCAGACGATATTGTCTACACTGTGTTCCTGCAGCAGGTTCCTTAAAACCTGGCTTACCCAAGTTGTTACTGCTACATAAACTGAGTGAAATCCAATTAGTATGTACATCATCACATGTGATTACAGGTCTCCATAATCAGTTTGAACATATGCTTGTGCAGGCTGTGCTTGAACATGGAAGAAGTGTATAGGGCCATCTTTCAAATCACGATTCCATTCTGTACTTAAGGAACACAGGGAAGAATCTAACGAACGGCTGTTGTCAGGGTTTGTTGGTCCCACCCTTGTGTTCTCCTACAGCTGTGAAGCCAATAAACCATACATATTGACAAGAGTCAGAAGTACCACATATGCACACTGAGGTACCTGAAACATCTGGATTTGTACCAAAGAAATGAAATGCTACATTCTGAGGGCACGGGTACCAATTTGACAAATTGAACTCACCACCATTAGCACCAATATAACCAAGTGGAGCGTTGATGCTATGCTGGAGCAAAATCACTTCAGAAAAGGATCCAATAAGTGCGGATGAATGAAGGTTTAGGTAATACCAATGCAATCAAACTGTGATTCCTCCTGCAAACCTTCATAGGAATTCAATGGTACTCTACACCTTGACACAAAGTATCCGAAATAGCAAAAACTGAAACAATAGATTAACCAATGTTTACATCATTTGCATTCTCTTCCTCTGAATCACTTAGAACTATTAGTTCAGAGTCCTTTTGGAGTTCAGAACAAACATGCTTGGAAATTCTCTGTAAAGTCTGATTACATCCCAAGAATGAAGAGTCAAAACCTGGCATCATTATTTGTTGAAAAGTCGAGGTTCTCACTTCCACTTTCTTCATGATTGATACTTGGATCTTCATCATCTCCATTTGTATCATTTGCACTGTAGTTGATGGCTGGCACAGTTTTTATATTCCCTGACAAGGTCCTCACTTCCTTCTTGATTAATACTTGGATCTTCATCATCTCCATTTGTATCAGTCGCACTGTAGCTGATGGCTCGCACGATTTTTATATTCCCCTTCTTCCATCCATGGCATAGTATTTGCAGTAGATGATAAGATAGCACCACCTAATCCCAAATAACTATCTCAATTCCTCTTTATTCCAATTTTTAAAGGCAACTGACTTTCAAATATACCCTCACATTTAACCTGCTTCAAGTTTCCCTGTTGATGTGTAATTTTTCCAATTGAAATAATGATTGATCTATCTGGCCGATGCCAATGCTCATGGAGCCTGGCATAACCTTCGAGCTTTGGATACCATCTCAATTCTTCTTTATTCCAATTTTTAAAGGCAATACTCTCACATTTAACTTGGTTCAAGTTTCCCTGTTGATGTGTAATTTTTCCAATTGAAATAATCATTGATCTATCTGGCTGATGCCAATGCTCACGGAGACTGGCATAACCTTCAACCTTTGGATACCAAGAAGCATCTGGTTTCACCTCAACTTCAGTTAAGTCCTTAGAGTAGTTTTTCATCTGCCATATTAGATAATCATAAAGTTTTGACATGTTAGGAATTAGCATAAATTTGATGTTCCCTTTATCATCCTGTTCCCATCAAAAGATTGCAACAAATTACTTACAAAATTAATGATGCTGTCCATTGAATAATTCTCCTTTCACATAGGACACTTCCACTGCATGCGCAAATAAAGAAACTTTCATTTCTTATTTAAAAGAAAATGAAAATTTAAATAGCAAATAGTTGGAGAAATGGTTAAAGAAAGTGTGAATATTTCATGCCAGTGAATTTTCTAGCATGTTGGTCATACAAAAGATTCTAGTTCAAAACAACCCAAATGAATACAAGGTTTGAATTTACCAGAAGATTTTCTACAGGTTAGACCTGTCTGGAAAAACCCCAATACATCAAAATCATGTTCAGATTCCAGAATACTCTAGAGAATCTTCTATAAATTGCCAAACAGAAGAAAATAATAACACAACAGCAATTTGGTCTATAAATAAATGGTTTTGACTAAATCATGATTCACAGACATCAGGAGTGTTTCCTAAAATTTCAGAATTCCACAGAATAAGCTTTTAAGGAAAGTTTAAAATAAGACATACACAACAGTCAAACAGTCAAGCAGTCAAAGATATGTCTGAACAAATAACACGAATAAGCTTTAAAGCATCAAAATGTTCAAGAAAATAGAGATCAAAATCATGTTTCGACAAATCACTGAAGTTAGAAAAGAAAAGTGCAAACTAGTTTATACTTTAATGATCTTTGAACAGTTTGTTCTATAATATATCAGTGTTAGATAGGGATGCACTTCTCAAAACTTAATTTGACATGCTCTTCAACAGCAATGCATTTTAATCCTTCAGATAATTCTCAAAATACATTGTAATGCTAAATAAAAAAAGATAAATTATAAAAGTCAAAAGGCAGGCATAAAAAACACTTGTAATAAGGATAAGAAACACAAGTTTACAAACCCTAATAAGAACAAAAGTGATGTTATATTGCCAAAGGACATATCCAATTGCAAAGTTGTAGGGAATGATGATCATGGAGGCAAAAGGATTGGTCAATTCTCGAAAAGTTATCAAACGTCATTTGAGGGGAATTAAATGCCCTCAAATATTCACCTTCAATGCCACCTCAGGGGGATAGTGGACACAGCTTACCCTATCCATAAAAGGAATGCCGGGAGACTCACCATTTCTTCGATGATAAGTTAAGGGGGTTTAAGTAGCTACTTCCAAGTTCCATGGTCAAGTTCTGTTGGGGTCACTAGAAGAGAATCCAGATTTTCATTATGAATTTTTCTCTTCAAAGAAAGGTGAAGTTTAATCTTTAAAGTTTAAACCCACCAAGAGGTTGACTAATATACTCTCGGGCAACGACACCAAAGGCATTGCCTCAAAATCTAGCAGGCCTTGTGAGGGGGGCTCACAAGGCAAAAACTAGACCAAGGGACAACAATGAGGTGTGGCCCACTGTCACCATAGCCACTACCCCATGCTCGTTTATGTACTTTCACCACTAGGGAGGCTTCCCCTTATTAGGTCATCCATGAGAGATGTTAAATCCAAGGGATAAGGTGACAAGATAGGTTTGCAGAGGACAACTCTTCCTAAGAACAAGGCTCATCAAGCATGATGGGGCAATTCGCTTCCTCTAATGAGGCCTATTCAAGGTACAAATGATATAGAGCTTGAGAAATAGCAAGCCAAAAGGATCAACCTAGAGTCACAAGGCCAAGAAAAAGCTTCCAAATAATAAATACCTTCAAATTAAGGAACGAGAAGGGCAAACTAGGGTTTTTCTAGAGCAAGATCTACCTAGGACATAAAGGATTTAGCTTTGAAATGGATAGATTAGCTACTACAAGGGGCTAATTTTGATGCAAGCAACACTCCTTCCAATGTTGAATCCTTCCACAAGTCAAAGTCTTCAACCCTAGTAAAATTTCATGCCCTAGCCCTAGCTAGCGACTTATCCTCAAGGGGTCAAAAATCAGATTTAGAGAAACATAATGTGATTTAAGTGAAGTTTTGTAGGTGATCAACAAAGTTACCAAGGCTAGGGTCTAGCCCTTGGGATGATGGAGTCTATGGGAGTGTAAAATATGCTAAATTTTGGCAAGGAGTAAGGGAATAATAAAACCCTAGGTTTCAAAACCCTACCTATCACTTTTGTGAGGGAGCAAAGTCAATTGGGAGAGCTAGTTTAAAGATTCAACAATGGGATTGCCATTCACATTCTATGAGTGAGTAATGCATACAATGCTATCATCTAGATTCAATACAATGATTTTCAACAATAACTAGCAAATTAGAAACCCTAGATAATCAACCATTCCATATATTAGACACACAATTTTTTTTATCAAATCCAAGGTACACTTACAAGATAGAATGCATGAACAAGCCTTTATTGCTCCAAAATGACATCTTCGAGACCAACGAAATAGCTCCAAGTAGAAAAATACACTATAAAGTCACATCTCCACAAGAAAACAAGGTTGAAAATCTCTAAGAGGGCCAAAATAAGTCACAAGTGATGATGATCCAAACAATGAGCCTATCCTCTATTTATATGAGGATTAGGACTAATAATAAGCCTAACAAAGACCCTAAAACAAGTTTGATGCTAAAATGTCATAGAATAAAAAGCTAACCGACTAGCTATATCAAAATGTGCCCTAATTTGTCCACACGTATGAGTTGTAGGCACTCTCATGCTAATGTCACCAATAGTAAATGCTCCAAATGCCATGCCCAAGGGTGATGAGGTGTCCAAGAAGGTGTAGATTCCTGCGAAGTTCATGATTTGAGAGTTGGGGTCCTAAGATCCAGTTGGGGTGCCACAAAGTGGCTTCCATGGGTCTCCAATTGTTGGAAGTGGCCTCCTCCAGTGTTAGGGCTTCCTTTGGTGCAACAAACCCTCCCTAGTCTCTTAGTGTGAGATCAACCTCATTTGGGCTCTTAATCAATTGTTTTCCTTCAAGTTGTGTCAAGACCAACTTGGGGCATGCTAGGTCCAGTTGTGTCAAGACCAACCTGGGGGCATGCTGGGTTCAGTTGTGTCATCCTTAAGAATCCTCAAACCTGGGTCAAATTCAACCAATGTCTGGGGCACTGGGGTGCTCTGGGACATGTGTCATTGATGATGTTGCTAGGAGGCTCCTGACTCTCAATGCTTCACTTGTTTGTGCCAATGTACTCCTCGAAAGGGTCGGGGTGCATGTGGAGTGGGTGCCCAACACTT
>APFE030015682.1:0-12770 GCA_000404065.3 Pinus taeda | reverse complement strand
TTGTTTATGAGAACATTGAAGATAACGTGTCACTTTGAACCGATTGTAATTGTGCCAAATGCACATGGGTCTAAAGATTTTAGCATACTGCATGTGTGCTCAATATGCCCTCAAAGTTAAAATTGTTCACATGGGCAACTGAGATCCATAGAATATTAAATTTCTAGTGAGAGGGAATTCAATGCTGAAACTGGTTAGGACTGCATCTTGGGGAAACATTATTAATTTTTCCAATTGACAAGACAAGTTTTCTCTAGTGTCAATATGTGTATGCAATTGATCTATTGGTGATATATTTGTCAGATTTGTGAGGGCCTTATTTGCATTTCAAACAATTGTAGTAGAATGCAACTTTAATGTGGGATGTAGCAACTTTAGCTTTATCATTTAAGTTGTTTTTATGTGTATTGATCAAGTTTCCACTGGTCAGGATATGCATGTTGTTTAGGTTAAATTTGGCCACGGGCATGCATCTTTTCAACATGGTGGTAAGATGCATTCTTTTGGCATATTCCATGTATATCCAATGCCAGAGCAAGAGTGAATGTGCATTCTGAAACTGTTGTGTAGTTTAGACTTCACCTTTGTGGAGCATTGAAGGCATGTCAATGGGCCTGGGATCTTTTAGATTTTGAATGAATGCAAGTCATTGCTTACAAGGAGCAATCTGTTTTAGTTTGTTGTTAGTGGTGTTTAAAAGTTTTACACTTAGTATTTCGTAATCATTTGGGGACTTCCAAAACTATCTCAAAATTTTGAACACTACCTTGTGGTTTATGCAATTGAATTAATAATTATTATATTGTATGTTGTGCCATGGCTATTCTTTTGTAAATTTGAACTGGATATGCTCTATTATACTTCTTAAGCATTTAATAACTTGAGGTGTAATGACATTTGTAATGTTCAATATCTGTGGAATACCTGCACATCTCTTATTCAAGCTTTTTGTTGAGTTGACTCACATAAAACACTACCTTTTTTATGTATCTTTCGCCCAAAAGATCTTGAAGTGGATGGGATGCTTGAAATGATTGTAAGTATTGGACTGGGAGAATATTTTGGGCAGAATCTACAAAAGGCTGCGATTGCTCTCCAATGATGGTGCTCATTTCCCCAAACATTATGGTGTGTAAATTGTACAAGGTCCAAATCCGATTAAACTGACAGAAGTTTCATTTACATGTTATCCAGTATCCACCAATTGTGAAGGTCCCAGAAAACTGTTATAACTGTTATTACAGCCAAATTTGGATCCCTGAAATTTGGGGTGGGTTGTCATACAAGGCCCAGATCTGACTGAATTGTTATGAGTTTAAATTAGAAAGTAACCGAGCAAAATGATGCAAAGGATAATGTAAACATTATCCACCAATTGCACAGGATCCAACAGATTTGAAGTGTTAGTTATTGCCATTCAAATCATCTGGATTCATATACTCATATAGCTTGTCATTATTATACATGATAGTTTAGGATATAATAGTTGTAAAAAGGATTTTACAAATGTCATTGCACCTCAGGTTATTAAATGCTTAATTACAATACAGCATATCCAGTTCAAATTTACAAAAGAATAGCCATTAGCTATTAATTCAATTGCATCAACCACAGGCTAGTGTTCAAAATTTTGAGATAGTTTTGGAAGCCCCAAATGACGATAAAATACAATGTGTAAAACTTTTAAACACCACTTGAAATGGTTGTAAATGTTGAACTGGGGAGAAGATTTCAAGAATCTACAAAAGGCAGTGATTACTGTCTCCAAACATTATGGTGTGTAAATTGTACAAGATCCGGACAGGCTTAAAATGTCAAAAGTTTCAATAACATGTTGTCCACCAATTCAGAAAGTCCCATAAGAAAACTGTGATTACTCATAATAACTCAATACTGCCCAATGCTAGAACTCAGATCCCTGCATTCTGGGGTGGGTTGTCATACAAGGCCCTGATCTGACTGAATTGATATATGAGTTTAAATTAGAAAGTAACCGATCAAAGTGACGCAAAGGAGAATATAAACATTTTCCATCAACTGCAAAGGCTCCAACAGATTTGAAGTGTTAGTTATTGTTAAACTTTTAGAACCCAGCTCCCATTATTTGATTCCCAACAATTAATAAGCAGAATGAATACAAGACCAGATTCCTAACTCATACAAATACAACAGAAGCAAAGATTACTCTCTGAATCACACACACACATACACAAATGTCTGCCCAATCACCAATTTTTCATTCATAAATTAATCACGGAACTTGCTTGGGCTCTCGTACCAAGCATAATGTCCTAGCTGAGAAAATACAATAATGATCACTAGCCTCACTGCATTCTCTCTGAGACCCAGCACATGCTCACTGAGAATCCTATCTCAACCTTGTGCTAATGTTATGTGTCTTAGCATCTGACATTAAGCTCAATTTATAGTTTTCCTAGGCTAATATTGAAGGCCAAAATTAGGATGTCAAGTTAACTAAAGATAACTAATATTACGTTCGTTAACAATCTTATCTTTAGCTTTCTTTACTTTAACTCAAGTACAAGTCATAAGTTTCGCTTGCCTTACATGCACATCACATCAACATGCGTGCAACTCACTTGCACACTTTGCATGTCGAATGCAAACTCCTAATGAGGCAAATCAATGTCTTTCTAGTCAAGGCACAAGACTAGAAGTACCTTCCATGCTACAAAGCTCAACACTCCATCTTAGTGAGGGAGGTACTTTTGGAAGAACCTCCTCCACCTAAATGTCTCCAAGCCCATCTTAGTATTTGTAGCTGCTCCCTCTAACACTGAAGCCTATTTTGCTACCTGATCTAAAACTTGAGTTGAGAACTTGTCACATCCAACCATGCTCTAAGGATATTGCTCTTGTGCATCCATCAATGTCATATCATACTAGTTAGTGCTATTGGCAATACCAAAAGGATCACTCTTCCTTGCCACTTGCTCCCTCTCAACAACTGACATTGATCTTGTATCTAAGATTCCCTTGGATATACCCACAAGTTGTCCCAACAACCTATATGATTGCACTTGTTTGATGCCAAGCACTACAGCGGCATCCAAGGTTGCTTCCTTTGAATATAGAAGCATATGTCCATCTCAAAACAAATATCTATATCCAACATCCTCCAACACTGCCACTGAGAGCATGTGTACCATCAACGTTGGAACAAATAACATCCTTGTCCAGAAAATCTCTTGATTCTAGCTAGAATCTGACAAATCCAACCCTATTAAATGCATGTGTGGTGTTAGCTCCACTAAACACTGCAATTTGAACATTTCTCTGAAATATTGTGGAAGACTGACCTCATCTCCATCATGTGATTGGATGTTTTACTCTTCACTAGCCATAACCCACTGTCTCCATACACAACAATACTACGGCCAGAAACACAAGCAACTAGAGAAAATTCCTTCTTGAATATCTTTATAAAGTCATCAATCTCAATTGATGTTGATGCAACTACTTGATCCTACCACTTCTTGTGTGGACATTGGTTAGTATAGTGACCAATCTTGTGACATGCAAAGCACTTCACTTTCCTCGTGTCCTTGGAAGCAGACCCCCCACTTCTCTTTACTTTTGCCCTCTCCAACAAGAGCAAAATTCTCATTAACATCCTTTCCATCATGTTTGCATGCAGTTTTGGAACGTCTCCTTGTCTCCTCTCGTACGAAGTCATCCCACAATCTATTCCAACTGAACAATTTTTTTCGTGCGACCATACCATCAACAAAGGCATCGCACTTCGGAGGAAAGCCACTCACAGCCTCCACTCACAGCTGATTTGACCAACTCCTCATTTCGGAGGAAAGCCACTCACAGCTGATTTGACCAACTCCTCATTGTCAATCGCTTCCCCAACTCCTACCAAATCATATCTAATTTAAGTGATCTTGGTTAGATATGATGCAACTATGCGAGTTTCAGACAACTTGGCATTTTTCACTTTCTCCTTCAACACCATCCACCTGTTTTGGTTTGTACTACATCTTGGTTAAAGATGCTGACATCTCATAGGCACACTTCTTCCCTGTTACATGATGTATAACATGGTTTTTGATGGAGAACATGGTTTTTGGTGGAGTCTAGGATTATTCTGCTGGCCTTCACATTTATCTTATTAAATGTAGCCAACTAAGTGGGATTTATAGGAATTTTGGCAGTGTTGTCCACGATGTCCCACAACTCTTGCTCTTCAAATAGTGGATTGAACTCTTGCTCTTCAAATAGTAGAACAACCCACTCCTTCCACAGGCTAAAATTTCTTGCCCTGTCCAACTTGTCCTCATAATGTAGCCTAGTAGCTATCTTTGTCAAAGTGATCAACAACTAAATTTTCTCACTCTCTACACATTGCCCAAGCCTGTTGCCTGTTGCCTAGACACTGTTGCAGAATTCCCAAGGATGGTAGGAGCCTTCTTACTCCCTACATAGAAGTCGCCCATGCTGCTCACCCATTTTGAAATATAACAACATTTTTTTTGTTTTAATTCTCTTGGAACACTGAAAAGACTATTATCGTTTGCATTTGACTAATCCTATGACTGCATGTTTCTTTGGCCTCGAACTTGTATTGTGTGTGTGTGTGTTTTTTAATTAATTTCGGGCAACTTGAACCTTTGTCCCTAGCGATTGCTCTGCGTTGGTTGCTTCGGCCATCGTCAGCCCCTATTGCCTTAGTTGGTCGTCTCTGCCTCTATGAGTGTTGCTCTGCTATGCCCCAATCTCTGCACGTCCTATCTGCAACCCAATCTTTTCGATCATTGTTGGTTTTCCCCCCAATTGTTGTGTCTCGACCATCCGCAAAAGAAAGTCTATCACCTTGTTGCCCCTCTAATCTCTACGCCGTGTAGATCTGTTGTCTTGGCTTTTCCACGCGTACGTGGTTTTGTCTCGGCTTGAACTCCTTTTTTTTGTCTGCACAGGTCTCTTGTCGATTCGACTTCTGGTGTTGTGCAACGATGTTGTAGTTGCAGCTATACTGACTGGTCGACTGGCTGCCAATTGGCTGATGGCCGATGCTCTGACGGTTGGCTCACTGGTGGCTCGACTGACAACTATTTGGCCATCACCCTTTTTTATTTTTTTTCTCCATGAGCATATCCAGGACATTGATGGTTGCCTTCTTCACCAAGTTCTGATATCTATTCTACTCTTTGCTGACGACGTAGTCCTCCTTTCCTCATCCCTAGAAGGATTACAGAGGCAGCTGGATGCCTTAGCTCTGTTCTGTGACCATCGATAGTTGACGGTCAACCTGGGTAAAACCAAGGTTATGATCTTCAATGGGGTGAAGAAAACCTCAGACCTTCACTTTCTATTCAAAGGGGAGGAGATTGAGATCACTAGCACGTATACTTACTTGGGGGTGCAATTTTCAGGTCCCTGCTTCAATTTGCGACCAACGCTTCAGTCTCTGATCAACAAAGGATATGGATCCTTAGCCCTTCTCGAGAGACAGTGCTTTCGACATCACTTCCAAGACATGTCGTCCAAGATGAGCCTCATGGACACCTTGATTCGTCCCACTGTTCTATATGGCTCAGAGATTTGGGGACAACCTTTACTTGAGTCAAACTGGGCTTTAGCTGAGAGAGTCCAGATTCTTCTTCTCCGCCACATCATTAGGTGCAAACTAGCAGTGCCGCAACACATCATCCTTGCAGAGTTTGGAGCTCAGCCCCTTTCGGCTTGAGACGGTCTTCAAATTGGTTTCATTCTCGCAACACATCATCCTTGCAGAGTTTGGAGCTCAGCCCCTTTCGGCTTGAGACGATCATCAGATTGGTTTCATTCTTGCATCGTGTCCAGGGCTTGACAGACTCGATAAAGAGTAGGGACCGTTATCCTTACTTGGCATAATGCTCTTGTGAGACTATTGCCCGTTCTACCCTCTCAGGCCGAGCTAGATGTTGGTTTACAGGAGTTTCAAACCTCTTAGAGTCAGTGGGAATTCAGTTGGATCGTCTCCCTCCTTTCCGATATTCCTTAGATGATCCTGGTCACCTTTTACCTACTAAACATGAGCTAAACAAGATCATTAGGGAGGACATCTACAGGCAGTTCGTCCAGATCACCTGGGTTAATCCTCCAAGAGGGTTGTGCGCAAAGATGGCCTTCTATGCTAAGCACTTCTTGGAGTTGAGAGACGGGCTCATTATTCGACCCCAGTATACGTTTCACCACTGGATGCATGCTTTTCGCATTCCTGTAGGCCAGTTCATAGTAGGTTCTCATAGACTTCGGGTAGAGACAGACCACTAGGTGGATAGACTAGACAGACTCTGCCAGGTATGTCATTTACAGGAAGTGGAGACCAAGGTGCACTTCATCCTTGGATGCCCTATCTACTACGAGATCAGAGGAAGGTTTCATTGCTTGTTCAAAGATTTTCGGACCCTCGCCGACTTTTTCAGGTACCCCAATCATAGATGTTTGGCCCTATATATGTAGGAGGCTCTTAGGTTCCGAGCGCATATTCTTTAGCCTCCGATCAGACTAGACGCCACATTGAGGATCATGACATTTTTCAGGGTACTACCTTCAAATAGGGGACCAAGAGATCGATTGATACTAGTACGTATCCAGACTCCAGATCAGTGAGGATCCGTGGGACCTCACCTTGCTACACGAGATCTCAGCAGCAGTTCCATCTCAGATCCATTCCTAGGAGACAGACTAGGTCCTCCAGCATTCAGCAGTGTGTGAACCCCCCAAGACATGATTTAGTGGACAGTCTACACTTGCCATCGACGCTTCATTGGGCCAATAGACATTGTTGAGTTTCTTCAGCGTTATTCATTTAGCCTCAAATGTTAGGAGAGATGGGTTTGATCCTCAGACCTATTAGGTCTTTGATCTTCTCCGCTAGAGCCAGCTGTTGATTTACTTCATGTATTGTATCTTTGATTTACTTCATCCATTGTATCTTTTATAGGAGACTGTTTGGTTTGCTTCATGCTTTGCATATACATCAATGTATTCAACAGTCTCTTTGACCTACTTTGTGGTCATTAGTTGGACATAAATATAATTATCTTATCTCCTGAAAAAACGCCCCCCACCCCCTTTTTTTTTTTGTTGTTGTTGTTGTTGTTTTTTTTATTTGTTCCTTTATTTGCCTTCTAACTAAAAAAAATTTGCCTATAAAAGATATTCCTCTTAGCCCTAAAAAAGGCCAACTTTAATTTTTTTTTTACCTATGTGTATGTTCTGAACCAATCTAGCTGCGGCAATCCAATATGAACCCGACTTCCTACAATTTCAAGATCGATTTAAAGTTTTTGCCTTGATAACATGTTAGACTTTCAGAGCCTAGCACCTGATATTTGGTTCCCAACAACTAATTAGCTGAACAAATACATAGCCAGATCCCTAACTCATAAAAATATAGCGGAAGCAAAAATTACTTGATTTAAATCACATACACATACATAGGTTTTTTTTCCAATCACTTGTTCTTTATTAATAACTTAATCATGGAACGAACTTGGTCTCCTATACCAAGGGATAATGGCCCCACTAAGAAAATACAATGCCGATCGTTAGCCTCACTGCATTCTCTCAGACCCAACACAATCATTAGCTTCACTGCATTCTCTCATACCCAACACACGCTCACTAAGAATCCTCTCTCAATCTTATGCTAATGTTAATGTTATGTGTCTTAGCACTTCACATTAAGCTTAATTTATAATTTTCCAGGCTAAGATTGAAGGCCAAATTTAGGACGTTTATTGCCATTCAAATAATATGGATTCATGTTCATATGTTTTATACACGATAGTTTAGGAAATGATAGTTGTAAAAAGATAAATTTTACAAAATGTCATTGCACCTCGGGTTATAAAACGCTCAAGTACAATACAACATATCCAGAAATAATGCACAACATATCCAGAAATAATGCTAGATTAGGATAGAATAGTTGTAAAAAGGATAAATTTTAAAAATGTCATTGCACCTCATGTTATTAAATGCATGAGTACATCACGTAACATACAACTTGATAACGATTAATTCAATTGCATAAACCACAGGGTAGTGTTCAAAATTTTGAGATAGTTTCGGAAGTCCCCAAATGATGACAAAATACAGAGTATAAACTTTTAAACACCACTTGAAATGGTAGGAAATGTTGGACTGGTAAGAAGATCTGGCCAGAATCTACAAAATGCTGTGATTACTCTCCATTGATGGTGCTCATTTCCCAAACATTATGGTGTGTAAATTGTACAAGGCCCAGGTCCGATTAAAATGACAAATTTCAATTACGTTCTATCCACCAATTGAGAAGGTCCTAGAAAACTGCGATAACTCATTACTGCCCAATGCTAGCACTTAATTCCCTGAATTTTGGGGTGGGTTGTTATACAAGGCCCATATCTGACTGAATTGATATGAGTTTAAATTAGAAAGTAACGGAGCAAAGTGATGCAAGGGATATGAGTTTAAATGACGAAAGTAACCCAGCGAAGTGATGCAAAGGATATGAGTTTAAATTAGAAAGTAACCGAGCAAAGTGATGCAAAGGAGAATGTAAACATTATCCAGCAATTGCAAAGGCTCCAACAGATTTGAAGTTTTAGTTATTGCCATTCAAATAATGTGGATTCATATTCATATAGTGTCTTCTTACTCAGGTGCTATCATTATAACACATGATAGTTTAGGATATAATAGCTGTAAGAAGGATCAATTTTATAAATTTACCTCGGTATTGAATTCCTGGTAAAAATGTATGATAATGTTTATGGATCTGAAGGCATCTCCCTTGTGTATACAGCACACTGTGGGTTTTAAATTGGTGTACGCTTTATCTGTTCCAAGGTTGTGACTGTCAGAGTAAACTAATTTGTGGCAATGTTTTCATGTCAACCGAGAGAGGGTCAAGTTTGCATGTGTCTATGGTTAGTCATTTCAGAAATGGATGTATTGAATTTAACTTTCGGTAAGGTTTTTTGTGGAGAAACAAGTATCTGTTGTGATGTTTGAGGGCCATTTTTGAAAAAATCGTCATAAGTGGTGGCCTGAAAGTTACAATCTTAGTACACTAGTACATTGTTTCCCATCTCTTGCCATTTGACCAACATACCTATAAATGAAGAGAACACATGATTTTGATTGATGCTTGTTTCTCTTTTTCCTAACTATTATATTCCTCTTCTACTTCTCTTTCCTTTTCCTTTTTTTTTTCCCTTTTACTATTGTAATTTCATTTGTGTTTCTTCAGGAGGACGATGGCGTGTTGACACCTGGGTTATTAAACATGCATGTTAGAGCAATGCTAGGATGAGACAACATATGGGAGATAAGAGATAACACTGAGATGTAAACTTTGTTGTGCATTAAACATGCATGTTAGAGCAATGCTAGGATGAGACAACATATGGGAGATAAGAGATAACACTGAGATGTAAACTTTGTTGTGCATTTTGTCGCCTCCTTCAATGTTTCTATTGCTGCAGCTTCTATTTCTTCTATTTTTCCATTCTCCTTTCTTTATGTCTGCTTTGTTTTCTTGTTTTGCATTTTAGGTTAAAAGTTTTCAGTCTTTAGCAGCTAAGGGCTTGAATGAGACTATCAAATAAGGACATCTGGCTGAACCCTTAAGTAAGAATTGCTCCTTACGAGTCAAAACTATTGGCCCACCTTAATCTTGAAAACTTAATTTTCCAAAATACATGGTTCGAGTATGGGTATGTCAGCTTTCTGAGAAAGGGAACTTAGGTTTGTTAAGGAGATTTATTTAAAATTTCAAATATACGCAGAAATTTATGAAAAATTTAAAAACATGATTATTGATTTTATGTAAATCAACAATTTTATAACATCATTTTAGTAAATAATTCTTATATGATATGTCTCTTATTAAATGAATTGACATCGTGAATTGACATCGTGATTCAGAATTTGAGAACTCATTCAACACTGATTCGTTCAACAATCATGCACTGGTTAGAAAACAATATATTTGATAACTATCAGTTGAATGTGACACTTCACCACCTCACCTTTATTGCTGTCACAAATTTGTAGACAAAAAATGCCAAAATTATTTCATTGTCAGATTGTTTTTATAAAATTTCCTTTTAGACCATCAATTAAACTAATAAATTCAAAACAAAATATCACTGCAAATAAATTCAACTAATGTGACAGATTTGTTTATTAACACCATTGTAAAATTCATTCTTGCTAAATAAACAATTCAACCATCACACCACAAGCAAAAATGACATAGCAAACAAACCCAACCAATATATTTTGATCTGTTTTATTAATCTGACCTGGAATTAAGTGTTGGAGCAACCTTTTGAGTTACATAAATAGATTTTTGGAAGCCCATAAACATCGATGGCTAATGGCTCGATTGACTGGGAAAATAGGAGAAGATGACAGCAGTGAAATATCTTTTTACACCACTGTAAATTACTATTCTGGAGTAGATTTGAGGTTGTTTTGGCCCTCCCATTTGAAGTCACAGCCTAACAAATGATAGATCAAACTGTTGAGAAAAAATGTACATTGTATAGGGCAACAAAAATTTTGCACTAAAACTACCCACAAAAATATATCTTCATCTTGCTGATAATCACTGGTATGGCCTCTTCAAGTGATCCCATAGTTTGGCAATGAGTGCATTGGCCTTTTTTTTCTTCCATACAAACTACAAATGGAAAATATGAATTCCAAAAAATCTCACGATTTGACAATGAGATGAAACTTCAACGGTAAATACCTATGAAAGATTTGAGTGATCATTCTTTCTGATAAGGGAGGGTGGATTTGTTTCACTATCAAAACCAATTTGCTCAAGGATTTCACACTTTGCACTCCAAAGCCACAAGAGTTCTCCAAATCTGGGATGATAGAAAGGAACCCTGTGACAAAAAACCTCTAGAGGGGGCGCAAGAGATGGAGCTACCCCCATTTCTACCAAGTTTGATGCTTGGCAAATAAGCGGGAGGAAAGAAAAAGGCACGAGTGTTGAAATTCCAACTATGTTCGATTTTCATAATTGTCATTATACTATATATATTTAATGCAAAAACAAAAAGAGGAAAACATATTATTATTATTATTATTGTCAAGCATTTTTTCAAGCTTTATATTGGTGAAAGGAAAATTTAGAAGGGCCTGTTCTTCATGACCTTTGCAAACGAAATAAATTCAGAAATTTTCAAGTGTCATTGGCTTCACCAAATTCCGAATTAGACCCTCCCAAAATACAAGTTGGCTTGCCCAAAGGATGTGATCCTTTGCATGAAGAAACAACTATAAATTGGCAACTACCCTCCACCATTTGACAAGCAATTTAGTGATCTTTTGTGGTAGAGAAACTCGAGTCTGTGGAATGGAATCTAATGCACATACATTCTGAAATATGCGAGCTATTTGTAGAAGAATATCTCTAAAATTTGCAAGCTATTTGTGGAAGACTTTCTTTGGTGTATGCGAGCTACTTGTGACAAACCTCTCTGTGATGCAAAGTTTCTCTGTGATAGATCTCTCTCTTTGTGATACAAACCTATAACTGATCTCTATGATACTCTTTGTGATGTGAGCCTATGAAAAAACTCTATATGATACGAAATTTCTCTGTATTGTGAGCCTGTGGCAAATGTAATGGTTTGAAGTAGAAGGAAATTTATGGTATGTGATAGAATAAAGTTTGGCTGGCTAACATGGCACTTGGAACTCGGAGAAACTATGAATATAGTACACTAGATCCCTCTATAACATCTCTCTTGTAGACTGAATCCTTCTAGGGTTCATCTCTGTGGTTCGTATCCTAGTGTGAAAGTCAAAACTCTGAGGCACGTCTGATGATAGACATAAGTAGAAGAACAGGTCAAATAGTTTTTGTTGCAAAGAATAAGATCTCTATGATAAAAAGCACTCAATTTTGGATAGATAAGGTTGAAGAGGCACATATAACTTTTGTTCATTTCAAAGTTCTCCTGCTATGACAATTATATTGCATAGAATGTTAAAGTTTGCTAATGAAGAATCTAGGGAATAACATGCATATTATTATTATTATTATTATCCAATTTTAAGGTCACGACCAAGACATACACCAAATTGGTGTATGAGACCCCCTTGTTTGTGGGACAAGGGACCCACCTCCGCATAGTGATTTGACTGCTAAGTCTACGAAGGCATACATACTCTACCCCCCTCTGGTTTTGAACCTGTGACCTTTTAGGAGGAAACACGTGCGCTTAACCATTAGGCCCACTCAAGATGTATAGAGTAAACTAATAATCTTGTGCTCCTTTTAAGGGATAATGACTTATTATAATATTATAAATTTCTATCTTAGCATTTGGATTCTCTTCTTGCATATGAATATTAGGTTTTCTGATCAAGGAATGAAATGAACTCCATCACTTGAAGACTCGTCAATAACATTTCTAGGGTTTGTTTGTCTAAAAACCCTAGGACCAATTGTTTCCGCTAAAAGAAGAAGCCCCAACTCTTGAGAATGACATATATGGCATCACGCTAAGATGATTACAAGTACTAGATTAAGATGGAGCTTATTCACTTCTCAAAAGATAAGTACTTTACATTTCCTTTCTTTGATTACTATTGTTGCTATTATCTTTGGATAATCCTTTACACTTTGCTTAACTTCTTACTAAAGTTTGCAGGTGAATAATAAGACTTAATAGCAGATTTGGAAGAGCGTAGCAAAGCACAAGTACTTTCTTGAATCATAGAGAACATGAATGCAAAAAGGAGAG
>APFE030015671.1:0-23846 GCA_000404065.3 Pinus taeda | reverse complement strand
TGAAATGTATACACGACTTTACTGAACTCCACTAGCGTATATACACGACTGTTGTAACAAAAACTAGTGTATGCCAAGTAAACTTTGTAAAACAACTAATTATTTATCTATTAAACTTTGAACTAGAATGTAAGATATTTATCAGGCATTTGATAAGAAGTAAGCAAGTGTAGAAGGAATAGAATAAAGTATCACACATAAAACACACATGAACACTAGGATTTAAGGTGGAAATTCAATGTGGGAGAAAGCCACTCCTATTGTCCTCTCAGTCTTAAAAAATTATTAATATCAAAAATTTCTTACATTATTGTACTACTATAGACTCATTCCAGTATGTAGGCAACCACCTCTTGAAGGCTACAACCTTCACTTGTTTTCTAGCTCCTACTAGAAGGGAGCTCCAACCCCCTGTTTTGATCACCACCTACTACTGGTAGGAAGCTTCAACTTCCTCACTGAAGGCTCCAACCCTCAACAACATCCATGGACCACGTTTCATCAAATTTTTAGAGTGGATCAAATATCAACACTTATGCTAAAAAAAATCATGAATCTCTAACACAATCGATCACTGAAACCCAAACAATATACATAATCAAAACTTAACCAATCAACTGGAATAGTCAAATCACTGTAACTAGTACACAAGAATAAACTCAGAATATTGCATTAAAACACAGAATCATCTGCAACCCATATTATTTATTTTTCAAAATGTATACGCTACTTCACTTAAGGCAACCTGTGTGCATACGCTCTTTTCTAGAGAGAAAACTGTGTATAGATATTAATATACTAAAAGCTAAAAATTTCACCACTGCAATTTCTGAAGGGAACACTGAATCACACTCAGTTCTACTATGACACTCTGAACCAGTCATAGGATTGTCTTTGATCTTAAATCACAATTAGCTAGTAATCTTAACATTCATCAATCAATTAATACCCAAATTCAACTTCATCATTCAATCAGATCTACTTCACACATTATCACTTAACCTAGATCAACATGAGGATGTCATTGACAGATAGCAAAGAAACAACAGAAATGATTAGGTCGATCAATCATTTATGAACAAAAACTCCTTATTTTTTATATGTGACTTTGTAGAAGTGAACCTACGTGTACATGTGCTTTGCCTAAAACCAACCCGCATATACATCTGCAAATTTTGACCTATAATTGCACAACTATTCAAAACTTAAAAAAGACATAGATCATAATAGTCAAAGGTAAAAACATGCGTTAGTACTAAGATCCAATCAATCCTTGAGCAGATCATACAATGAACAGTCATTTCAGAGCTTATGATCCCGGTCGATCATTGTATCCATTGCTGCATAATTATTTCAGATGAACATGATAATTACGACACTTACAATGCAAATATACTTCAAATTGAAATATTCATCAAAAAATATTTCTCTTGCACACTTAGCCCTTTGATCTTCACTTCTTTATATAGATTATCCCTCATCCAATACCACAGGACAAAACAACATTAGCGTCGGTGGTAATCTTTGACATGATCAATATTCATTGTTGCACTCATTACTATGGGCTAATACCATGGTAAGGACCCTTTGTATTTAGAATACCATGGTACAAAAACCATACGCTACTTTCCTTCACTAAAATCGCATGCATACATGACTTGGCTTAACAGAACCCGCGTATAGTTCTTGAACTTCTAACTTTATCATTATTATTAATTGATTCCTCTGAATTTTCATGCATTCTTTCACATCTATATTCATTCTAGTATTTTGTTTGTATTCACTCTGTCACTTCTGAACAATTCTAGTATTTTGTTTGTATTCACTCTATCACTTCTGAACTAACTTGTGAATTCTGTTATAAGTGAGCTTCCATCATGGAAAACACATGTATCATAATGCCAACATCCTCCAGGTCACTAATAACTCTTTGTCACTAGTCACGTGGAATGAAGCTCCACTATCTAACTATCATACACTTCCCATCATTGATGACACCATGCATGAAATGAGGGAAAATCCCAATTCCAATTGAGAGGCAAAAAACTCACTCACCACTCCTCTTGAGGGCTTCTTCATGGACTTCTAGAGTGGACAATCTTTAGCAAAATGGCCCAGCTAACGAAAATGAAAGAACTTAACTTTCATCATGTATTTCTTCTTACCTCCATGATAAGAATCTGATTTGGAATGGGAATATTTCCCTTTCCCCTTCATCACCTTAATTGCTAAGGCACAATTCTCTTCATCATCAGTGTTTGATGAAGATCCATCCCTGGTGTTCCTCTTGAGCTCCTCTTGCATCAAATATGACCACAATCGTTAGCAATCGAGTAGCTTCTCCCGACCATTAACAAAGTCTTGATAAATATTCAAACTCTTTGGGATTCTTAAAAGAGCGAGACTCACCATATCATCATTGGAAATCGTGATACCAACACTTCCAAGTTCATCACAACATTGAGTGAACTTGGTCAAGTATTTTGGAATCATCTCGCCTTTCTCCAATTTGATTTTTCGAAGTTTTTCCTTCAATGCCAATTTCCTTTGGTCATTGCTGTTTTGATATAAGTTCATCAATGCATTCCACATAGCATACATAGTTTCCTTGCCATGGAGACTCGAGACAATGTGGTCTCAGACTCCCTCAAGGATTACCTGCCTCGCCTTCACCACACACTTCTTCCATTCGGCCAAATTTCGCACATCTGATGTTGTTGGGTTAGGAATTTCCTGATCAATGAATTCCTTCAAGCCATTATCCTCTAGAAAAGCCTTCATTCTAGCTCTCGAAGCTATAAAATTCGAGCTTCCTTCCAAGGCATACTCAAGCCGCAAACTATAGAAAACCATCTGCTGATCCTAAAGTATATATTCCAAATTCGAATTTCACCTGTAACCCAAAACTCAAAACTTCAAAAGCTCCTCTAGTATCATATCTTCAGCTCTGATATCATGTAGAAAATCCTATAGATTCACAAGATCATGCAATTTACTAAAGAATAGGACAAGAATATACTTCTACTTTCAACTAGTGGAAGCCAATAGATTGATGAAAACAATATGACTACGAAGAAGAAAAATTAATGGCATATAGCACAAAATGTATCTGGGGAAAGCCACTACTCAAAACCCCACTATTTGTATTGCATTTATCAAAAAGTGAAGATACAAATCTTGTTCTCATGAGAAAAATTCCACACAAGTATGCTTAACTCTCTCAGCTCACAAGCTAGCCCTTGGCCAACACTTAGCCAATTCTACAACTCTCCAAGATCATAATCTCTTACGTAATTCCTAGGATGAATAACCCATATTTAAATGGAATTCATGCTTCCAAAACTGTGCAATCCAAATAGAGGATCCATCTCTAATGCATGGATGATATTTACACTCCAGTAAATAAAACCAATGATCGTTAAATGTCCTTGCACTCTAGTCTCAACTGGGGCTTTCAAAGAATCGACATGCATGAATTTCTCATGAGGGGATATTCAGATAACTGGAGTAGCACTACTGGATGCATTAGTGCACAAACTGACTATTAGTCCTATATTAGTTCCAAAAATAATTTAGAACTAATTTAACTGAAATTAACTCAGTAAACTGAGTGATCTAATTTTCAACTCAATTTAAACACATTTTCGACCGCTAAAACTTAGGGAGAACATATACATGACTTCAGAAATACTTCCAACTCAAAATTATTAAACTAATTAAATTAATTAAACTTAATTAACTATTTACAAGTTTCTATGAGAATAGAATTTGATTTTAATTCTCAGTTTAATTCAAGGAAAAATTAAACTGGAATTTCTTGTTTCCATTTCTAAACAGATGTCCCTTCGTATTCAATCATTAGATTAGTGGCCTAAATTTTTTAATCCTCATAGCTTTCCAATTTGTCTACTCTTTCATTGTCTTGTATTTTCTACTGTTGTGGTCTAAACTCCAAACTTGTGTAGCATGCACTTCTTTATTTCATTTATTTCGCTATTTCTCATTTTTGTGTTTTAGTTTTTCTTTCTTTCAAATAATATTTTTTGTCTTTGAATTATTTCTATGTCAAATCCAATTTTCCTCATTGTTGAATAGTATGTTTCTTAATCTTCATGAATGTTTCCCTATATATTTGTTCGGCTTGAATTTTTCTTATATTTACAATTATGCCTTATTAAGTTTTGTTTTGATAGTTTATTTTTACTTAAGTTTTAAACATTTAAATTGTTGTCTAGTTATTATAGGTTGTTTATCCAATTTTTCGATCAGTTGTAATTTTTATATAGTGAATTGAATTGCATGGAAAAAATGATATAATGTGTATCCATGGTTATGAATAAACAATAATTTGTAAAAATATTAAATGCTAACAATATGGTGGAGAGAATAATATGAGTGGCAAAGGAAGGGTTGAAGGGCACTTTACCATTTTCTCTTACTCAACATAGGTTTTTTGGTTTTTAGGCTCATCGAACATGTTGTGGGAATTAATGGGGCTCACCTACATAGCCGTAAGCGACAAAACTCAGGCCTACACACAAATCCACCCAATTTCCTGAAACGAATTAAGCACTTTAAATGCTACATTTTTCTACAAATGAAACAGTTATGAGTCTGAAGCTTATAGGTTTACATCCAATTCTAGAGACAGATGCAGAATTCATTAACCAAGTAAGGGCTATGATTCCTAAACGTATAGGTTTACACCCAAATTCATGGCTAGATGTATAATTAATTGAAAAATAGATGTCCAAGTTTAGCATGTACCAACGACTAAGGTATCGCCATATTAGATAACAAGAAATCCATTAGAGGCGAGAGAATTGGAGGAAGAGGTTTAGTGGACAAAGTTAAGGTGTGGTTCTTTCCTTAGCTAGGTTAGACACTCTTTTCCTGTTTTTAAACCATACTTTGAATTATATTTGACACACATCTCTCTTCCTTAACCTCCCACTCATAATGCCGAATAAGTCAGTATGGGTTGAGCACGAGTTATCTTCTTTTTGTTTATTAAAATGGTTGCATTGGCATTGTACTGTTAAAAGAGAAGTTGCATGTGCAACTAAGTAAAGAATCTCCACATCATGAAAAAGGAATATTTTTTAGAGTTTTTAGACATGAGAATTGAAACCATTTTCGATGACAATCATTGATATTATTGCCATCCCATAGGTCTCTCAAGTTGAGCCAGTTAGAAATTTCAGCCCAGACTTTTGAAATGCAAGTACAAAAAATTGAAAGGTGAGCAATATTCTTTAGAGATAATTAAAAAATTATTATCTACATAGCTCTTGTAAAGTACACACATACTAATACCCTGGAACTATCTCCTCTGTAAAATTTCCCAAGGCGAGCCACATGTGGATGATAGTCTTCTTAAGGACCTTGACTTTCTAGATTTTTTCCCACCACCACCATTTCCTAGGAACATTTTGTTTCACCGTTGAAGTTAATCACCCAAACTTTGTGGTATAAAAACCACTTGTCTTATTCAAAGAAAAACAAAATTCACCACCTATTTAAATTAATATGAAGTGATCCCTCCTTAATTCCTAGATTTAAACAATTAATTCACCCTCTCGACCCTACATATTGGAGGTTTTCTAACCTTTCCGCCAAATATCTGTATTATTCAAATATGCCACATAATTTATTATAAATAAATATCTCTCATTTAAAAGTTGGATGAGAACTAGAGGTAAAGGAATATTGTTACCATACTCCAAAATGACATCTACCCCTATCCTCACCTTGGTTCTATCATAAACTCTTTAAGTTAATTATCTACTAGCAATCAGAGACACTAAGACCAAATCCTTCCACTAGTTAGACACATTCCTTATGGGCTTGCTTTCTCCTTCTTATCCAATGCAAGAAAGTGCATAGAGAAATATATATGTATAATAATCCTCCACAAAATATCTCGAAAGATAAGGTTCTAGAGACTCTTTTAGGACTAGGAGGACAATCTAGATACCATAGAGATCTCCACAACCTTGTGGCTAGAGGAGATCATATAGATTCTAGAGTTAGGTCACCTCCTTTTAGTGACTACATAGTATATCATCTAGCTACTTGTTTGGCTCCTCTACCCAACATTCTATTTTGAGCTTCCTCCATTCAGCTTTGGATGTTAGGAGAGATGGTCTCAACAGACCATGATCTATTTTCAACATTTGTATTCTAGCTCTTGGAGCCACCTATTTTGTGCATCACTCTATTGGAGGGACCCTCCATGTTTAGAGCTTGTTCTCCATTATTGAGATTAGGTTATTTTCATGCTTTACCTTTGCTTTATATAGGATTTGTTTTAGTGGTACCACTATATGCAAACAATTTTATATTGAAACAGTCCTATTTACCTACTTTTGTGGTCCTTCATTGGACATTAATGCAATTATCTTATCTCATCTTACCAAATAGAGTCATTCTAAAGTGATTTATATGTTCAAGTCCTTGCCTCCCTCCATTTTTTGGAAGTGTCAAATATTGTTACTTAGATAAATGAAAACCACCTTTTGTAGAAATTCCTTTCCATAAAAAAATATTGCTTAATCTCCTTATCATCTTCAATGCCTATTTGGAATGTGGGGTATTGTTTTCCAATATATTGGAATAACCTCTATATGTTGGGTTGTGTTATATATTTCAACAACTAGCCCATGTAGTTAACAAGGGGGTTAGAGGGGGGGCGCTGCCCCCCCCACCCTTTTGTTACGCTGATTATGTAGCAGGGGGGTCACAGGGGGTTTGAGGGGTGCAGGTAACCCCACTCTATGGGGTCCAGAGCAACGCTCCAGGAAATTTTGTTTTTGGACCCTATATTAGGTTGGGCAGACCTTCCTATGGTTTTGTGAATAGTTTTTGCACATGTTTTTGGACATCATGGTTTTTAGTCCATGGTTTTGGATGCGATGGTTTTCAAGCCATGGTATTGGATGCTTCGGCATGTATAAATATGTATTGTAACATTGAAAGGAAAATAATAAAAAATCAATTTGGTAGTCCCAGTTTTGGGATCCATGGGAAAATCTCTATGTACATGTGTTTTATGTGTTATGCTCTCGCATTGTTTATTTTCCGTGTTTTAAAATTTGTATGCAGATAATTTCTGTACAAGGTTGAAATTTACATTTGGTATTAGAGCTATTTTGGCTTAAAGGGGATGCCTTTGTTGTTGAGGGGTTTCGCTCGGACTTGTGGTAAACCCTGTTCAGTGGGAGATCTGCGAGATCAATTCTGGTGGTGAAAGAAGATGGCAAGCATTGGAATGATAGAGATTGAGAAATTTAATGGTCAGAGTTTTGAGTTGTGGAAACTCAAGATGGAGGATTTGTTGGTGGATAAAGATCAATGGATCATGATAGATTTGGGTACTAAACCAACAAGAGTGTCCGATGAAGAATGGAAGAAGTTTGATCGGAAGGCAAAGAGCACAATATGATTGTGTGTCTCAGATTCAGTATTGTTGAATGTATCAAGGGAAGCTACGGTGAAGGCTTTGTGGGACAAGTTAGGGACTTTGTGCTAATCTAAGTCTCTGGTTAATAAAATATTCCTACGGAAAATGTTGTATAACCTGAGGATGAAATATGGAGACCCGGTGACAGAGCATCTGAACACATTTAATACTGTGGTAAGTGAGTTATTATTTGTTGATATTAAAATTTCATATGAAGATAAGTACATATGTTTGTTGTGTTCTCTACGAGATTCATGGGATAGTCTGGTTATTGCAATAGGTATCAATACAAATGTCTTGCAATTTGATGAAATAGTCTCATCCTTGTTGATAGAGGAGATGAGACAGAAAAATATGGAGAGCTAGAATGGTGATGCATTATCTGTATGAGGACCGACCTAGAACAGAAACAAAAGTAAGTCATCGAGTGGGAGATCTAAATCTAGAGGGAGATCTAAATCTCCAAGAAAACCTGTAAAGGTGGTGTGTTGGAAATGCGTAAAGGAAGGGCACTACAAAAGGGACTGTAAATCTAAAGCTCCTAATAATTGAAAGGGATTTGATGATGCTCCTTCTGCAGAGGTGAAAACCACCTCAAATTAAGGTGGGGATGTGTACTCGGCTTCTTCAAGTACTCATGTAGATCATGAGGCATGATTGATTGACTCAGGTGCATCCTTTCACTTCACTCCCCATAGAGAGTGGTTCTACGATTATTAGAAATATGATGGTGGTGATTTCTTCTTGGGGGATGATAGGAAGGCTAGAATCATTGGTCGTGGAAAAGTAAAGTTGAAATTGCAAGGCGGAAAGGTTAGAAAACTTCCGAGTGTTCTGCATATTCCTGCATTAGCCAAAAATCTGATTTCTGTAAGCAAGCTGGATGATGCAGGCATAAAAACAGTGTTTGAGAAGGACACCTGCAAGATGGTTTGGGGGGAACTGGTATTGATGGAGGGAGCTTGAATTGGAACTCTGTACAAGCTACAAGGTAGCATTGTTGTTGATGGGTGAAACAATTATGTGGTTCCTCAAAGTGGAGCATAAAATCTAGTGGTCTCTAGAGAGAAGACCATGCTGTGGCATCAAAGGCTTGGACATATTTGAGAGAAGGGCCTTCGAGTACTTCATGGTAAAGGTATGGTAGAAGGTATGAGTAATAGCTCTCTGGATTTTTATTTCTGTGAAAATTGTGTATATTGGAAGCATAATCGGGTGAGTTTCCCCTATGGTGGTAAAAGCGTGAAACATATATTAGAACTTGTGCACAATGATGTGCTTAGACCTATGAAAGTTCCATCACTGGGTAAGCCTATGCATTATGTATCATTTATAGATGACTTCTCAAGGAATACATGGATATATTTCCTTAAGAAGAAATCTGAAGTCTTTGACAGGTTTAAAGAATTTAAGGCTCTGGTGGAAAACCAGATAGAGAAGAAGATAAAGGTGTTGAGGATAGATAACAGTGGAGAGTTTTGAAGTAATGAATTTGAAGAATTCTGTAAGAAGTGTGGTATAGGATGGCAAAAGACTACTCCATATACGCCTCAACAAAATGGAGCTGCAGAAATAATGAACAAGACATTGATGGAAAGGGCAAGAAGCATGCTCAGTGGTGCCGAGTTAGGACAAGAATTTTGGGCAAAGGTGGTGGAGACAGCATGTTACCTGGTCAACAGATCACCTTCATCAACGTTGGAGGATAATACTCCACAAGAGCTATGGACTGGTAAGAAAGCCTCTCTTTCACATCTGAGGGTATTTTGATGTGATGCATATGTACATGTTCCAAAGGAGAAATGAGCCATGTTGGATAGTAAATCTAAAAAGTGCATCTTTATTGGGTATAAGGATGGTTTAAAGGGTTATAAGCTTTGGAACCCAGTAACAAGGAAAGTTGTGTATAGCCGAGATGTGGTGTTCATAGAGGTGAAAGATGTTATTAAACATGAAGTCCAACCAAAGGAACCTGAGAAGATAGAGTTTGAGCTTAAGGAGGAAGAATCATACTCTACAATAGAGGAAGAATCAAAAGATGAAGACCCACAAACTTCGGGTGTGAGAAGATCATTTCGAGAAAGAAGGCAGCCAAAAAGGTATATTCCATATGATTTCTGTTCAAATTTTTCTTTATCTATTATTGATGATGATCCTAAAACTAGGAAGGAAGTAGTAGATTCAGAGGATGGCAAACTCTGGAAAGAGGCCATGGTTGATGATGGCATCTTTGCACAAAAATGAGGCTTGGGATCTGGTGGAGTTGTCGGCTGGAAGGAAACCCATTGGTAGGAAATGGGTGTTCAAGAAGATGACAAATGTAGAAGAGTAAGAAGAAAAATATATTTCTGAAAAGAAAAAAAAACACACCAAAAATAAAGAAACGTACACTAATGAATTAACACACTAATGTACAAAAGTTATTACACGAATCAAGCATAATTTTTTTTTAGATATAGCCCATTATGGGGTTGTGACAATGCATTTCCCTCATAATCGCATAGCTCATAGGCACCTTTCTGTAAGACACATATGACAATGTAGGGCCCATTCTACATCGGTTCGAACTTGTGTGCTCCTAGTTTATCATTGGCTTGATCGTAAAGAAGGAAAAGGTCACCCTCAGTGAAAGTGCAAGGAGAAATAGTTTGGTAAAAATGAGCTTTAGCACATTTCCTTTGAGCTTTGATGACCATTGCAGCAAAGTGACAAGTCTTTTCGAGTCTCTCAAGATACATTCGTCGCTCCTCTTTAGGCGAGGTACTCAGAAGAAGTTCGATAGATAGCTTAAGCGAAGTCATTTCGCATTCGATTGGAAGAGTTTCCTCTAAACTGTACACCAGCTGGAACAAAGTGAATCCAATGGTCGTCTTAAAAGAAGTTTGGTAATCCCAAAGAGCTAAGAATAACATTAAATACCAATCTTTTATGTGCTTCCCAATGGTACACTGAAGCATAGTAATCAAAACTTTATTGACTGGTTCAACCTGGCCATTGCCATGCGGATAATACGGGGTTGAGCTATCATGTCAAATGCCCAACTAAGAATTTAGCTCTACCATCATGTACTAATGAAAATGTGATCCATCGTCATTCATGATAGCTTGAGGGACACCAAAACGTGGTTAAAAAGGAACTGTGTGGCAATAATACGACAACATTGTATGTAGGCATCGCCTCAGCCCATTTTGTAAAATAGTCGATGACGAAGATGATGTTACCATGACCTCAATAAAGCGAGGGTTACATGTCATGAAATCAATGCCCCATTTGGCGAATGGGTCAATGGTAATTACTGTGTGTAGGGATGCGGATGGGGTGCGCTAATTGCGATTGAAAATTTAGCATTCATGGCACTTTTGGGCAGCTAGAATGCAATATTTTAATATATAAGGCCATAAATAATGGCGTGAAAGATCTTTTGAGCAGTGGCATATCTAGATATATCACAAGCACTAGAGTGGAAATCATTTAGGACCCACTCAGCCTCTTCAAGGGTGAGACATCTAGGAAGGACAGAGCACATGGACCCAATACAATGTATCACCAATGATCCGATAGGGTTGGGACTGATGTCGTGTGCGACATCTATCGAATAGAGACAACTCAGATCAGAAATTATGGGTTTTGAGATAAATAATAACGTATCCATACTAGGGATCAAGGGTATTTATTAGAAACAGATCTTCATCTGGTATCTGCTCAGTGAAATCGGTTGGGGTGCTTGCAAACGGAAGAGCGTGAGTAACTCAGAAAAGATGAGTGATTTATTTGATTTGGAAGTAGTAAATTCCAAATCAAACTCCTACAGGATGATGATCCATTTGGAGTATTTTCCCCCAAGTAACTGGCGATTCAGTATATATGTCATGGGGTTGCAATCAAAAATTACACTGGTTTTTCATAAAAGGATATAGTGTCGAAACCTTTGGATGGCATGAACTACCGCCAAATCCAGCTTCTCGACATGAGCATATCAAGATTCAGTATGAAGGAGATTCTAAATCAAATGATAAACCACGTGCTCATTTTAATCATCTTCATCCTAAACTAACACCATAGAAATAGTGGCATCAGTTGCATCCAAATACAGGAAATAATCGCGGTGGTAATTAGGGGGATGCGCTAAAGGAGCACTAATCAGGGATTTCTTTAAAACATCGAAGGATTCTTGGGAAACTTCATCCCAAATAAAGGGGATCCCCTTGTTAAGTAAGTGAGTAAAACATTTGACAAGTTCGATGTAATTAGGGACGAACCAACGGAGAAAATTAGCTTTTCCCTGCAAGCTCTGCAATTGCAATAGTGATGAAGGAGGGGTTGTATTGATTATGTACTCAACTTTCAAAGGATCAATCTTGATACCTTCTAGAGACACCAAAAAACCTAAGAGCCAGCTAGACTTGATGCAAAACACACACTTGTGTGGATTGAGACAGATATTATAATGCCAACATCATAAAAAGATAGCTCTTAAGTGATCTGGATGGTCACAACGTTTAGTCGAATAAGAAGGCAATTCATTGAGGTATGGTTGAGAAATGTGTCGAATGTCATGGAATGCATAGGACATTACACGTTGAAAGGTAGCACCAGCATTCTTTAGACCAAAAGGAAGCTTTTTGTAAGTGAAAGTAACCCAGGGACAGATAAAGGTTGTTTTATGTTGATCGGCGGGTGAAATGTTAATCTGGTTATAGCGAGAAAAGTCATCCATGAACGAGAAAATCTCACTCCCAGCACATTTGTCAATGATCTGGTCGATAAAGGGAGTAGGATAATTGTCCTTAGGACACGGGTGATTGATATCACGGTAATCAACACAAACATGTATCGTGCCCTACTTTTTAGCAACATGGATGATATTGGATACCCAATCCGTCAATGGAATAGGATAAATGAAACCCGCTTTCAAAATCTTCTCTACTTCTTCTTTGATAGCAGTAGCCTTTCGAGGGTGCATAGGGCGAAGCTATTGTCGAGCATGCTTAGCACCGGGATAAGTTAGAATCTCATGTGCCACTATGGTTGGATTGATACCAGGCATTTCCTCGTATGAACAAGCGAAAATGTCTCGGAATTCTTTAAAAATTTGATTATGAATCTTGATCTCATCTAGAGAACAAGAAACCCCTATATGGATGTTCTTGACAATTATTGGTTTAACGAAAATTTCAAGAGACACCGTAGCAGTTATGTTTCTCATATTACCCTCCGACAAGACTTCATGTACCCAAATAGGTATCTGAAGTGGAGGTGTAGGAGAATGAGAAATAGATGCTTCAAGATAGGAAGGCATCTCATCGAGGCTAGGGAGAAAGAAAGAACAATGATGTAGACCGTTCCATGGAACTTCCTCTAGAGATATGACCTCCATGATACTCTCATCAGTGGGGAATGTCTCATTCAAAGGATCCAGAGAATCCCAAGAACCAAGCCAAGGAGATGGCACGTAAGTGTCTAGGTTCATACTGAAGACAGTATGACTTTATGAAGTGGCCATCGAAGTTAAAACAATTTCTTGATAATTTATCTCCAACAGACATAAAGGCAAAGCATTGCTAAATAAGTCAATTTGATCGTCAGTAAGGATAATCTAAGGATCTGTAGAGTCCAAGATCATATTGACTAAATGAAAATTTGGAGGTGGGAGAGAAAAGGTATTCATTAAAGCAAAGTCTTTGAAGAGACCTACTCCACACTCTCATCGGGAATCTCATTATTGCCCACATAAGGAACGTTACTATGGAGTCATCATTTTGTTGATAAGGTTAATCCTCTTTGTGCACAGAGATTATCCCTATAGCCCAATGAGTAGGTCTAGCAACTGAAGGGAAAATCAACTAGACATATTCCTAAATCATAACTGAAAAGTAGAACAAGAGAGAAGACCTTCCTTGATCTGATGCTAATATGATTTCCTTTGTTGAGATCCTCTAACTGCTTGTGTCACAGGCATATTCCTACTTCTTCCAGCACTTATGTACCTACGTAAGTGACCAGGAGACAACAAAGCATACCAAAACCAATAGCAAGTCCAATAACAACCTACTTAGCTAATCAAGGAATGCCAAGCCAATACATACATGAACGTATATATTTTGGGAAGATGAACCAGTAGCTATATTATTATTTAAAGAATAAAAGGGAAGCTTACAACCATAGCCTTGATGTTGAAAGGCTCTCCTTGAGTGGTAATCCAAGTCCAAGCCAAGAAACTCTCGAACACTCCTTCTCCAAGTCTAATGAATAGCCTCTAAGCACAAGCTCAACATAGGGATGCAAATGGACATAGATCAACCTTTTGGGAATTGTAGAGGGGGAATTTATAGGCTGGGAGAGGGAGTTAGCCCTCCTCCAAAGATAGTATTAGGCGCACATATGAAGGAGGTAGCTCATAGGGATTAGACCAATAGGTCAAATTAGGAGGATTCAACCTCATTTATGCAAATCCACCTCCATCTCACCACTCTGGAAGCTTCTACACCATCATGAGTATGAGAGAGAACAGAGAAATGTCATCACTGGCTTAATAAGGTGCAACAAGCGATCATCGCAGTTTTGACCTTCATAAGGGCAATGACCCTCATTTTAGGGTTTCATTAGCCATTTCTTCAGGGAAAGCTCCAAATATTTTCCATGCAAATTTAAAGGAGGGATATGATTTTTATACATGGATGAGTATATTGTATAATGATCATGTTTCGGGCATTTCAGGGTATGTCACCGGGAAGTGCAGGAGGCATGACAAAATACTATGTAACAAGAGGTTCATTTAAATTCTTTACTAATCACTATGAACTAAAATATCTTGTTAACAAACATGTACTTGAGGGAAGGATTTGTAGGTGGCTATTATTATTTCAAGAATTCACTTTTGAAGTTGTTATCAATCTAAGATGAACAAATGTGGGTCCAAATCTTCTCTTTCACCTAGATTATGGGGAAGTTGGAGGATCTCTTGATGACCAGCTACCTAATGTTGATTTAATCTAGATTGAAGCTATATCAAATTACCTTGAGGAATTTCATTTTTTTATCAATTGGAAAATTCCCATATGATTACACTACTACACAAAAGAAGAATCAAGTAGTCTGGGTTGCAGATTACAAATTGATTGCAAGACAAATATATAAGATGAGGCTTGATCATATCTTACGTCAATGTGTTCTTGATCATGAGAGAGATGTTATCTTATGGGAATGTCATTCTAATGTTACGAGAGGCCACATTGGGGGAAAGTGACTGCAAGGAAGGTATTACAAGTTGAACTTTGTTGGTCGACTCTTTTGAAAGGTGCAAAATAACATGCTAGGAAGTGTGATATGTATCAGTGAGTTGGTTGACCTTATCATCACAACGAATTTCCATTGCATCCAATCAGAGTTCTTTAAGCCTTTGAGAAGTGGGTTTTTGATTTTGTAGGGCCCATAAACCCTCCTATGTGACACTCTCATGCACGTAATATTATCATTGCAACTGATTATTTAACACATTGGGCCAAAGCAACTTCTGTGAAAGACTGAACTACTGATACTACTCCCACATTTATCTTTGAAAATATTATCTATAGGTTTGGATGTTCGAGGAGCCTAACTATTGATAAGGGATCACACTTTATTAGTGAAATTGTTGCTATGCTACTACAAGAATTCATGATCCAGCATCACAAGAGTAGCCCATATCATCCGCAAGTGAATGGGACTATTCAAGGTTTCAATAAGATTCTTGAAAAACGACTTACTAAGATTTATGTTCTGAAATAAGATGATTGGGATGAAAGGGTTTTATGCACGCTATGTGCCTATCGAACGACTACGAAAAATATGCATAAATATACCCCTTTCCAACTAGTATATGGTCGAGAAGCAGTAGTATCAGCGGAATATATTGTTCCAAATCTCTTCATTTCCCAGGCCACTAGAATTTCATATGATGATTCTATTACAGAGCACTTACAGGAGTTATGGGAACTGGATGAGAAAAGTTATTTTGCATTTTCATCAATCCATAGAAAAATAAAGGCAAAATCTTAGCTTGACAAACATATAAAGATGAAATATTTTTCTATTGGAAATTAGGTATTGTTTTATGACAGATGTTAGCCTCACTCTCATATGTTAAAACAATTCTAAGTCCAAATAATTAAATTAATTTTTTGTTGGAAATTAGGTATTGTTTTATGATAGATGTTAGCCTCACTCTCATATGTTAAAACAATTCTAAGTCCAAATAATTAAATTAATTAAAATCATGAAAGTTAGGATTTAATCCTACCTTTCTAAATTGGGTTTATTCCTCATGGTTAGGGGTGAGTTTAGGCCTAGTTGGTTGAGAGATTCTCTTTAACTAGTTAGGCTCCTAGATTAGTGTTTGGTTGAGCGATTTTCTCAACCATAGTGTCCAAGATAGATGCACTATCTTGAGACAAATTCTACTCATCTATTTATATGTATCATAAACATTACTCTAATAATGAGAATGTGAGGAATACATCAAGGCTCTCACAACTTTTTCCTCGATGTCAAGTTTTTTATGTCTCATATTTTATTTTATATTTATTTAATTTTCTTCATGTGGTATCAGAGCAAAGGAGCATAATTGTCAAGCCAAAAGCTGGTCTAGAGTGAACTCAATCATTGGTTAAAGGAGAAGGTTGTTGTTTGATGAAGATTTTTTGATCCATCTAAGTTGTTTAAGAGTTGTCTATGTTGTGCATCGTGGAGCAGCCTGCAAATATGGAGCATCATGAAAAATTCTAGAGTAGTCGAGCATGTGCAACCACCTTTGAGAAGTATTGAATCCTATGCAGATCCTGCAGTGTTGTGAATAGGTGATTGAAGCTTGTGTGTGAAGCATCCTAGAGAGAATTTGTGTTGACTGTGCAGAGTTGCACAAAAAGGGAAAATGAAGTATAATTGGCTATTAGCGATTTTGTGGAATAGTCCAAGGGTGTTTATTCCAGCAAAGAACTGAGAGGAAAAATAAAAGAGTGGAAATTGACTTCGTCGCTAGAACCCTAAGCCCTCATTCAAAGTTTTCTTCCTCTATGGTTATTCTCTTTGGGATCGAGAGGTGTGTGAATGCCTACCCATAAGTCTATGTCTGATTTTCGTGCATTTTTGAACGAATCAAATCGATGTGCATTTCTTAATGGTTCTCTTGTTGGTAATTGTTGGATAGAAGAGTTTCAAACTGCCTTTTGGGAACTTGGATAAAGGTTTTTCTGTTATGAATTGAATATTTTCTATGTTATATCATCTGGATCAATGTTCGTTGAATGGTATCAAACTATAACCAGGGAAGTGTTTTGTGTTTAAGAGAAGAGTTTAATTGAATGACTTTAGGTGTTGATGAGGCATCGGCCAAATGGATTTGATCTTGATATGATGAAAATTGGAAAGGTTGTGTGTTAGTTATAAAAGGAACAATAGAAATCAAATATTGATTTGAATCAGAGGTTTCAACGTTGATCTTAACATGCCTTAAACGCTGGATAAGCCTGTTGTTTTAAAAATTAAACATGTGAGTTTTGACAATGTGTGAACTGTAGAATTGGCAAGGGAATTACAAGTGCAAAATGATTCCTTTGTGTGGAACTGTTGCATATTGGAAAAAACGATTTAGAGCTATGTGACTTGGACCGTGACCTTCATTGTCCTACTACTAGAGATTTTCATATATTTGTTTATTCTGAAGAGGAAAATAAATAACATGAATAGGAGAAATTTTTGTGTGGAAAACTTCTACACCCAGTGATTGAATCTCTTGTTTATGGTGAAGATCTATATAATGTAATGAAATAGTGGTAAAACTTATTTATTCGTGGTCCCAAAATCATGGCGAATTGCTGGAATAATGAAGGGTCGCAAAAATTATTAGTTCATCTCTATTAAATCTACCAGGTGCTTTGCATGACCTATGAATATGCTCAACAAATTAATTAGTCAACATCCTGTTGAAGCCCTGAAAATTGGGTCAAAAATAAGGGGGATACCCACCCGGTCCGGACCTTGGTTGGCAGCTCCTTATCCGTTTGGTATAGCGGGTCCGACTGGGGATAACGGGACCAATTTCCCGATCTTGGGTGTGTGTGTGTGTAGAGTTGAATAATGATGATCTAAAAGTACTTTAAAGCTAATCTAATTCAGATTCTTTAACTTTACTCTATGCTATTGTAATCTAGCGAGAAACAACACATCAAATCTATTCTAACCCTGGATGTATATCTTCCATTATGCGATCTAAAAAGATTTCAAACAATAACTGGTAATAAAGATCATTCAGCTATTATAAGAATAGAAATCATTAAAGATAAACCACTTTGCATAAGAAGTTAGGCAAAATGGTTGTGAACAGCATATCGCATAATAAGCTATTCATATGTCAAACATAAACAATATGACTCCACCGTACAAAAGTGCCAAATGATAACCCATACATTCATGCAATAACATATAAACAACTGAAACTGTAAATCACTTGAAGAATATAAGAAAGAATTGCCAAGAGATAAAAGTACCATTTATGACTAATTCTACCTATAAGCTTCAAGCAAAAACGATCTATCTCTACTTGTTCTAAAATCTACCAAGAGTACAAAAGTGCAACATCGGTAGCAGATATCAAAATGCAAGTAAAAATAAATCTCGATCCATCCATTCATCAAAACCTCCTCTGAGGGTGCAGAAGTGCATGTTCTGAGGATAAGTTTTTGAAAACTCTCTGGACCCTTCTCTAAATGCATCAGAAGGGTTAAAATACTACTTCCTAAATCTAATAATAGTGTTTTTACAAAATTGTAGGATACGGTTCTCAAATGATCGTCCTTTTTCTAATCTAAACAAAAAGAAACAACAAACTACTAAAAATAAGCTACTTCTGAATTTGGTCTTTAAAACTGCAAGTGTTCAGCATGGATTTGAGAAGAGTCGGTTGGCCGACCTCTGCGTTGAGCTGGGCTGCGAAAACAGAGTCTATGAGAGCTGGCACTACTTTCTCGGCTAAGTTTATGATGCATCTCACAGTCATCCATTGACTGTGTGGCTTGACTAAGTATGCCCAATAGCACTCCCAATTCAACCTGTTCAAAGCCTGGATCGCTTTTCCCTTTTCCTGTGCCTTCTCTTTCCATTCTGCCTCTATTCGTGACTTGTTTAGTAGGTATCCCGGGGTGGTTTCTGTGATCAAGTTGGCTTTGTGTAAATTTTCATTTACACAGTCTATAAGAACACTTGCCTGTGTCACCGCTGCCTCTGCCACCTGTTATGCCTGCCTGATTTGATCGTCCCATTTGTTAAAGAGCAATTCTTTATGACTTTCGTTTATTCTGGGTGCATTTTCTCTCTTCCCTTCCTCTCCATCCTACCAAGCTGGATACTCTGTCACTCGTCTGTCAACCTGGTCGTAGTCACTTCGCAGGTCTGTCACTTGATTGGTGAGTTTGTCGCTCAGCTCGCAATAGTGACTCCACTGCGATATTTTACGTCCCAACTCTTCCTGTTGCTGCAGAAGTTGCTCATTTAAGCTAGTAGACTCTGAAACGAATTCGGTGAGCTTGGGCTCGTCCTTGTGTATTTCTTGTAAAGCTTGCAACTTCTTTCCTTTTTCGTCCAAGATTTTCTGATAGTTTATCTGCATTTGCTGAAAGTCTTCTTGTAGTTTCTTGAGTTGTTTGGACGCTTCATTGTTGGCATTGGCCTGTTGTAGTTGTTGTTGTAGTAGCTGTATAAGGTTTTCTTGCTCCCTCAACAGTTGCTGAACTTCCGACACTTTGTCGATAGTCGCAGAAGCGTATGCTCCTGCGATTTGAGACAACTTCGTGAGATTTTCTGTCGGGTTGTTGTTAGGGTCTTTCCATAAGACGTCTAAATGTTCAGCGTCCTGTGACAACGTATTCTCTAGCTTTCTTTTCTTTCTTTGTCTCCTCACCACTGCTTTATGTTGAGGACTATAAAATACATCCAGTGGGGGAATTTCCTCTACACTAAGTAGAAGCTCAGAAGGCGGAGCGATATGACTGTGCTCCGTTTCTGAGACACTACCGACCATGGTTGAAACCATTTCTTGTGCTACCAGTGCATCGCTCACAGGTGTTCTTGGGACTTGCCCTTCAAGGCTGATTAGCTCGTTGAAGTTTTCCCATTCTTTATCGAGCTCTGTCGTGACGAGTGACGATTTAATGACGGGAGGAGGGACATCTCTTGGTGGGGAGGTGATAACTTGCGGTTGCGACATCGCACTTGACTGAGCTGTGTCCTTGGTTGTTTCTTCGCTTTTTCCTTGGTCGCTTGCAGACTTTTTAGAACGTTCATGTGTTCCTTGGGCAGCGTCAGATTTGGATTTGGAAGTACTGGAGTTTCTGCTGAGGCTGACACTTGGAGTAGGCTCTCTGGCGGGCAGGCGCAACTTTTCTAGAGGAACACTGGCTAGCCTTCTTTCTCTGAATAACAAAAATCTTTCGAGGTCATCTGGGGATAACCTCGACCTAGCTTCTCGCAAAACTTCCTGGAATGAACTTTTATTTTGAAACAAGTCATCAAATAAATCTTTCTTTTCGGTGAACATTTTATTTTGACACTTATGGTGAAACCATGGGCAACTTTATTTAGGTCAAAAGGTCGAGCAGGGAATTTAAATAATTGTAGAGATGTCATATTCCCTACTTCGGAAAAAGCATGTCCTACATCGAATAATGAGAAGGCCCCACAAGCTACAAGAAACTGAGGCCATATGGCCTTCTTCTTGTCTTTTAGCTCTTTGGTTAGGCCGCCTTCTGAGCAAGTCTGATAGGCAATTTCCCTAGCCAAAAGCTTGTCGGGGACATACAGAGATAGGACATGTGAAGGTACAGTGCTCCCAAACACTCTAATATAAGTGAACCATTCTTCCCTGAACCATCTTGCAACGGGGATGATGTCTATTTGCTCTTTGGGTGAGCACCTCGAGGGTTCTTCACCATACATCGTCCTATATAGGGGTAAGATGAGCCCGTGGAAAATCTGATAGAAGTGAGGGGCAAACTGTGAATCCCATAATACTTTGTGGTAAACATGGATAGGTGACGGGTCCTGGGTAGTCCATTTCCAACCCATAGTTGGAAATTTAGATACATAGCAAATAGAATCCATAATGTAAGCAGACAGATAAAGAGGATAGACCCTTTGTGACAAGGATCTCTTAGAACGGTAATTCATGACAGCAGTGTATAAATTATCAGAAAATATTTTGGCCCAATCCACGAGATCGGCATTTGTGGCAGCGTCTATGAGTGGTAACCATTCAAACGAAAATTTATTTATGTCTGGCATCCCAAACAGCCTGCACAGCATGGCCGCAGCAAAACAATATGGAGAGGTGAGAGAACCGGTGCTATACATACCATTTTTGTCCCTTTTTAGCGACCCCTCTCTTCTAGTCCATTCTTTAGTGGTTTCTGCCAGGTTTGGGTTCTCTGCTGCAAATTTCTTGACAAATTGCATGTTGTAGGTCGTCTGAGGCTTAGGAAGACGATACATAAGCTTTAAGTCTTGCGCGGTGAATGATCCTATGAGCCCATGCCCTGGAGCCTTGAATTGTCTGCCTTGTAACTCTGCATTGTCAAGTATCCATTTGATCATATCTGTATACGACAATATCTTGGGTCTAGCTGCTATTCGATGAAGAAATGAACAAGCCAGCTCTTCTAAGGATGCCTCGGAAGAGTTTTGTGATCCCGCGGCGCTATCGACCTTCATTACTCTGGGATTTTCCTCCTCCAGTAGCCTATACATGCCTTCCCAGGTCGAAATTCCTACGTCCCTGTTGCATGCAGTGTCTGTGTACAAGGGCGCCATCTCCTTTGCCTTTTCCTTCGTCTCGGAGCCTTGGGCTTTATTCTTCTTTCCCATTTGCTCCTACGTTCGGCTTTTGAATCTTCTTATCTCCTAGTTCCTGCAGATTACGAGCGAGGTGGAAATGACTGATTGAGAAAGGTGATGGGAGAGTTTTAATTGCAACAGATATACTAAATATGCCACATTACGTGAAACCATTCTTTAGCAAAGCACGTGTCTTTATTTCATTAAATAACTGACAACTAATCCACTTACTATCATTAAAAGTGCATGATTTGGGGTCAGATTATGGTAAGTGGCCTTTCTTTGAATGGTGTGCCCGAAGGATTCGCGATTAAATGATTCATGATTTGCTTTATGTTACATCGAAGATCGTGCCATCGCAAGGCGCGCTTATCACAAATCACCAGATCGCAGACTGTGTCATCGTAGCGATCACAATATCGCAGGTCGCAACATCGCGGGTCGTAGGAGTTTGATGTTTGTTAAGTATTGCCATTTGATTTCTGCGATGTGCGATCTTGCGATCGGTGTTATCGCAGATCGGCAGATTTTGAGGTTTTTCCTTATCAACATTACTTACTGCGACGCGACGTTAGGCTTAACGTTGGGGGGCCTTGCGCATTAATGCAATTTCTTAAAGACCTTTACCTTATCGTAGACTTAGGTTAAAATATTCGAAAGACCGTTTTAAGCCTACGATGGTAGCTTTATTTTGAAGAAGGAAAATTTGATTTTTCTCAAAATTAAACTAGGGGTCTCCTATTCATTTAGTATTTTGGACAAATACTTAAATGAAAGGGGGGGGTTGTTGCTAGCCACAACACCTACATGCTCAGCCAAGGCTGAAGATCGGGTTCTTTTGTTACGGATATCTGCACTATTATCTTTGAGCCTAATCCTTATGGATCTACCTATTTATCCTATGTATTGATCCCCACAAGAGCAATTGATGATATATACTCCTTTCTGCTGAAGTTGTTCTTGGTTGTCCTTAACAGATTTCATTCTTTGTTTAATGGTAGACCAGGGTTTGAACGCAGTCTTTATATTTTTCTTTTTGAGGATTTTAGCTATCTTGTCAGTGACTCCTCGAATGTAAGGAAGGTAGACATTAGAGGTTGGGGGGTCTTTCGCCTTGTTTTTATTATTATCAGATTTGGCCTTTTGAATGACTTTGTATATGTTTTTATTTTCGTACCCTAGGTTGGAAAATGTTCTTTTTAGGTAAGAAATTTCTTCCTCGGTATGGTTTATATCAAAAATTATACAAGCTCTAGTGAAGAGGGTTTGCAGTACCCCCATTTTTTGGGCTGGGTGGTGATGAGAATTGCTTTCTAAAACTAAAAATGACAGCTACGACACTTTCAGATCTAGAGACGACAATTCGACTATGCTACTTTTTGCAAAAGAGAACTAAAATGACGCACAATACATAAAAACTTTTATAGTTCTTTGCACTAAGGAGGCGGAATAATGGAAGAGAAGGGGGTTTTCACAGAAGTACACTGACTACAGACAACAAAACTCTTGAATAAGGTTGAAAACAGTGAGAAAAATCCACAGTCGGAGGGTAGATTTAATCCTCCCTGACAATCGCACCTGTTACACAATGAACTCAGTATGCAGCGCACCTACTGCACTCAGGAAGTGCGATGCATACAGGCTTCCTTGAAGGCAGGGTGCGATGGTAGCAGTGCGAGACTTTGAATGAGATTTCACTCACAGTTTGCAATCTAGTTCAGGTGTTTACGCTGAATAAATAAAGATCAGTGTATGTAAAACACAGGGGTGATCTAAGAGGTTACTAGAGCCACCACTTAGGGCAATTAGATTGCTTGCAGATCTATTGTTTAATTCATAAACAAAACACAGAGATTGACTGAAGCAACATTGATCTACTTTGCATTTGTATGACAAATGCAGTTCAAAGGCTAGCTGGCTTGACTTCAGGCTCCGTCTGTATGTTTATAAAAGAAACAAGGATAGATAAGACAACAAGTAATCTAGTCACTCCCCAGCGAAGTTGCCATTTTGTTATCTGGGAATAGTGTCCACTAGGATGCTGCTATTCCCACTAAGATGGGTGGCTATCTTAAAACAAAAAATCAAAGTCTACTATTGCTTCATTTTATGAAAATAGATGAGAGGAGAACTAAGAGGGCCAACCTAAGTCTTGCGCTTGATTCCCTCTCCTTCTTGATAGAGTTTCGCCGCTTCTTCTTTTTCTGCCCCAACTTCACAAGGACCTGTGGAATCACAACAACATACTACTATGCAAGAAACAAGGATCTAAATTCATAACTAATACAGGATCAAATGTGTATTAACCATATACATGCATATATAAACAAGTACACAAGAATATGGAAGGAAACAAGAATAGCTTTATTCAGATAAAAGGTAGCAGGAGGATTACAACCTTGTGCTCTGACCCAGCATCATCCTCCAGCTAGGAAGCCCTTCTTCACCTCAAGCAAAGCTAGATCACCCAACACTATGAATGTACACCAGAATACCAACAACACTTCTCTATAAGATACAAAAT
>APFE030015668.1:0-13792 GCA_000404065.3 Pinus taeda | reverse complement strand
TTTTTTAATGAATTAAAAAATCGACGGATGAGATTAAGAGATATCTTGATCCTCATCGACGGTCAAGATTAGTTTGACATGGATCACTCAAACTAGCTGTTGGGATTTTCTCCTTTAAATAGGGTGCTAGGGGTCATTTGAGATGAGATTTGATTTAAGAATTTGGTGCTAAGGAAAGCTCTCTTGTAGTCATTTTTGTGCAATAAAGAAGACTTTGGGGTTAAAAATCTTGCTGGTGTTACTCTTCTTAAAATGCTGTAATATTGTTCTATTTTTTCTGCACAATTTTATTTTCAGCCATTGATGATAGCTTAATGAAGATTGATCTAGGCACAGGTATCTTGTCTGATTTTTGGGGTTTGAATGATAGTTTAGATTTCTGAAATATAGTGGCAGGTATCTCCATTTAATCAGGGTTTCCTATTGTTTTCTCTTTCTATGTTGATGGTTGATTTTAAGCTGTGCAGGAAATCCTTTTTTTCAGATTACCGGGCGTTAGGGGAAGTTCTCGGTTGAACCAACCAACTCCCGGGTTGTGTTTTCTGAAAGAACCCAGCCAGTTCTTGATCCCGGGCTTATCATTCGAAATATTTTTTTATGAATGCATGTAGGGTTTTCTAAAGCGTTTTACTTTAAAATTAAATTCTGATAATATTACTATGATTATTGATAAATCTGGCTGCTTAAGAGCTTTCAGTTTGTAAATACTGTAAATTTTTTTTGCTGGTTTTTCAGTTTCATTTTAAATTTTGCATATACTTTCCGGATTTTGTTTTCCATTCGCAGATCTGAGATAAAATTCTTGTGGAAAAATTAAGTTTGCAGGGTCGTTGTTTCGCTGTCCGAGGGTTTTCAGATTTGGAAATTTTTTTCACATCGGTTTCATTTGATAATCAACTTCTGAGTTCTCACTGTCAGATCATCATCTGCTCATTTCAGCAAACTCACAAATCGCTGCCCCTTTTTCCTTCGGCGTCCTGCATATCCATCCACCTGAACACTGCCATATCTCTGCCCATCATCGACATTACCATATGCTCCTCAGCTCCATTGATTATCTACATATCTCCTCAAGCTTCCTCTGCAGCCACAAAACCAAATCGATTCTCTCTTGGGTCTGAAAACGATTTTTTTTTTTGCGTATGATCTTGTGTGGCTCCTTGCTGCCATCGCACCTGTACATATTACACACCCAACCTGCAAACAACTTCATCTACCTGAAAACTTCGACCTGCACACATTAAGCAGTTAAAAGAAAACAAGAAATTGATTTTTTGCAGCAGTGCATTTATCAGCCGTCCAGCTCTCATTCAACAGGCAAAGTAATACGTGGATTTTTTTATTTTTTCTTGGAGACGCCCATCTGCTCGAATCTCCAATCTGCAAAGTCACATTTCATTTCAGCTGTTTCCATCTCCCATCCTCTCGTTGCAAACTCCCTGCGTGCTTCAAGTCCTCGTACAGCTGCTAGCGTTTTTCAGTTTGCTATCCACATGAAAGCCATTGGGCCACCTGCAAACCCGCGTGAGCCGTTTTCCTTCCATGCTGCCGCTGCATCCTCCGTCCGCCGTCCAAACAGAACCTGCAAACTGCGTAAATCACGTTTTTTTATGAGCCAGGTAATAACACGGACCAGTCTTATTTCATGCGGTAAGGTAATGTTAGTTTAGGTTTCGGATGGTTAGGATTAGCGTAGGTTCTTAAAAAAAAAATCGATCGGCTTTAGATTTTTAGATCTTGATATGTATTAGATTTCACTTTTATGTTCTCTAAGTTAGGTTATATATGTATATATATTTTAGGTTTGAGATTTTTAAATTAGATTTTGATTTTAGTTTAGACTATAGTTTAGTTCATAATTAGATTTTAATGTAAAGTTTTGTTTTAAAAATATGAAAAATAAAAATAAAAAGATTCATTTATAAATTTCTTTAGGCTTTAGACTTAGTTTTGATTTTTATAGTCAGGTTTTAGATTAAATTAAATTTAGATTTTTTCATTTTTAGGCTTTGTTTTAAGTTTAAAAATTAAAATTCATAAAAAAATTATAAAACTTTTTAAAAATTCATTAAAAAGTTATAAAAAATATTAAAAATTAAAAAAAATTTCCCTTTTTATTAGATTTTTAGATTTAGATTTAATTTTTTTTTTTTTTTCAAGTTTTGTTTAGATTTTATTTTTTTTTAAAAGTTTTGTTTCCAAAAAAATATAAATAAAAAGACATAAAAAGTTTTCTTTTTTAGGGTTAGAATTTGGATCATATAAAAAAAAAAAAATTTGAAATTTTTTTGCCAGTTTGAGTCTTGGCTCAGGAGTCCGTTATGTTTTATCTTTTCTGCTAAGGCTAAAAATTTTGACGTGGGAATTAATGTCTATCATGCCTAAATGTTCATTCGAAGAGTAACTATATGAATGTAATCTCTGGCTAGCATCTTACGTGATTGTTTAAAGCACTTTATCTTTCGAAATTTTAAATTTGCCAGAGTATCTTCAAAACATTATGCATTTATTGATTATCTCGTATCTGGTAAAAGTTAAGCTTTGATGATAAATGATTGCTCTACTTTTCTGCAGCATCTGATAATTAATCGTTTAAACATCAACTCCACAAGGCACTGGTATATTAATTCAATAAGATCTATCTAGTGCTGGTTTTCTTTCGTGTCCCCCAAACCAACTGATTCACAGTTGGTCTTCATCATCTCATAGTGTGTACCCCCGTTAGCCGCAGGAGACAGGCTTAAACGGAGAGATCGGGGATCAGGGTGACAACCCCCGGTCTGAGCGTTGTCGTGACAATTTGTGCGACAACATGTCCTATATCCAATAGTTCCTTCAATTGAATTTGTAATTCTTGAAGTTCTAGAGCTGTCATTCTATAAGGTGTTTTAGAGATTGGTTGAGTCTCAGGTTTGAATTCAATAGTGAGATCTAGCTCTCTTATAGGGGGTAATCCTAGTAGCCACTTTGGAAATACATCCTGAAATTCGGCTAACACCGGATATTGTTCTAGGGATAATCCTTTTTGTTTATTTACTTCTTGAATTACATATGCCTGACAACCTTTTCTTAAGCAATGCTTCATTTTCATCGCTGATATGTAGCATAAAGATACTTTTCTCTTGATTCCTTGAATTTGGATCGCTTCTCCTTCATCATTTATACCTAGAATTCTTTTTCCATAATAGTCTACCCAAGCTTGATGAGTTTCTAGCCAATCCATACCTATGACAAGATCATAAGTTCCTAAGGCTGTGACATAAACATTCAGTTTAGTTGTATAGAGCCCTAGGTCAATTTTGCATTGATCCACACTTAAGTCTACAGATTGGAGTTCTCTTGAAGCCATTTCTACCTGTCTGAAATCATTTTGTCTGTGAGATGGCAACCCACATTTGTTTAATGCATATGATGAAATGAAATTATCTGTGGCACCAGTATCAAATAAGATTTTGAGTCTTATACCATTAATAATACCTGAAGATTCCACTATAGTGGATTGATGTGCTGCTTGGTCATTGTTGACTACTGCATGAATTCTATGATTACCTTGATTATTTGATATTGGTTCCTTTCCAGTCCTATGCAATATACTTGACGAAGCTTCTAGAAAATCACGTTGAAAATGCGGTCCTCCACATCCCCAACAATTAACCTGCGTTGATCCTCTTGAATCAAGAAGTGAATTTCGAGATAAACAGCTCCGTCCTCCCATATTGTTTCCTCTCGAATTTCTTCCTCTATTGGTAGTTCCACGAGATGTCCATGGACTGGTGTTCGATGATTCAACGGCGATAGTATTAACTGCCATGGGAGCTCTTGTTCCTACATTTCTTGAGGTAAATCTATTACCATAAGGTGGCCTTGAGCTACCTCCCCTGAAGAAATTTCGGGGAGTTTTCCTGGAAATCCTGATTGTAAAGGTTCTACTGGCTCTATATCCTTTTTGATTCCCAGATGTTCTTCTGCATAACGGCTACATTCTACCACCTCAGCTACTGATGATGGTTTCCACATGCTCACCAAGGCCCTGATTCGAGGATTTAACCCAAATATGAAGTGTTCAGCTTGACGTTCATCAGAATCTAAGTAGTGAATGTATTTTACAAGCTCCATAAACTTTATCTCATATTCTTCCACTTTTTTATTACCCTAAACTAAGGTGTGGAAGGCTCTGGCTTGCTGTTGTTGAAAGTATGGGGGGTAAATACTTTGCGTGGAATCTTTCATCGAACAATTTCCAAGGGACATTATCTAATGTAAGGTGCAGTTGTTTTTCCAGATTTCCCCACCAAATCAAGACACTTTTCTTTAATTGAAATACAACAATTTTTGTTTTTGCAGAAGAAGAATATTCTCTTAATCTAAAACATTTGTTCATTCCTTCTAACCATGCCTCAGCACATTCACCTGCTCGACCTCCTGAAAACTCTGGGAGTTTAATTTTCTGAAGCTCCCTAGAAATATCTTCTTTTGATGTTTTATACTCAAAATTCTTTGGTTCCATTGAATTGGTTGCTAAGGGTTGAAGTTCTTCTTTGGTCTTAGCCATAGTTGACCCTTTTAATGTTTCCAATAAGGCTTCCAATGAGTTCATTATCATGGTCAACTTCGGTGCTGTAGCGATTGGTATTGATGACGGTCTCGGTGGATATGATGAAAATGGTGGTGGCGATGGGGATGATGACAACGACGGTGGTGGCATTAATGACGGTGATGTTGCTCGATCACGTCGTCGTCATTCATATGTCCTTACCATTGTAATGTTTCCTATGTACATAATAAAATTCTATAAAAATTTGAGGTAGACATTCGAATTTAACATATAGTTTTTTTTTGCAATTTCACATTCATAAACGGGTATAGTTCTTTTTGCTATTTTCTGCTAGGTAGATCTTATTGGTACCGAGGTCAAGGAGGATGGTCTCGTGACCTCCTTTTCCTAATGCAGGGTATTTTATCCTAATATAAAATAATGCAGGTTGTTTTTTTTTTCACAAATTTAACTTATTATATATAATATATATATATATATTGTTATTTTATATATACAAATGTAAATTGATTTTTCACAAATGATTAATTTTCAAATAAATTAAATAAGTTAAGGTTCAAAGTTTAAATAAATTCTAGAACTAAAATTGTTAAAACACAAAGTAAGTCATATATAAAATATGTATCAAACTTAAATAAATCTTAAAACTAAAAATGCTTAAAATAATAAAGTAATCATGAATTATATATATATATATATAATAGATATATATATATATATATATATATATATATATATATATATTATTTATATTATATATATATATTTATATATATATATATATATATATATATATAAGAAATGTTCCCCAAATATGTATCCATTAAATCTCAAATACCGATACCATCATTAAATATATATATGTATATTTATTTTTAAAATATTAAGCATTTTGAAAACCTTAAAAAAAAATTTAAATTAAATTTTCAAACTCAATCAAAGGATGGTGTTTGGACCCACATGGAATGGGAACGGTAAGGAAAAATGGGAAATATCTTTATCGACCCATTCTGAAATGGTTTGAATATAAAAACGATATCCCTGTGCTCGGCCCACCCTATATTTATCAGCCAACGCTGAGACTTGCATCACCTAAATTATAATGTCAATGTTTATAAAATATAATTTATAAATCCCCCTTTTGTTTTTTTTTTGTTTTTTAACATTTCAGTAATTTAATTACACCATGACGTTTCACAATTGGCACTGATAGATGACGGGTGTTTTGAATTCGTCGGCCACTTTCTTTTTGGCAATGTTGCATCCAACAACTCACCTTTCATGCATAACGCCTAGGGGAACCATTCTTTGCGATTCATCGCTCTGTTGGCTCATAGCGATTCACAAATCTGAGGCTAACAATTAGAGATTGTTTGACAGTTTACCTACGACTCTGATTGCTAGACACCGCGATAAACCTAGTTAATGGAAAAAGGAACACACAGACATAGCAGTGCGAAGACGAGTGCAAAGATGAGGAGGAGAAGCAAGTGGAGTTCAATGTTGAATTGTTTGGATGAAGATATGATAAATGACATAATGGAGAGACTTCTGGCTAAGTCCGTGGCCTGTGCAGCGTGCGTCTGCTGCAATGCCGCCAACATCCTCTCTACTCTGAAATTAACATCGGCGCTCTCTCAAAATCTACAATTGGAGGTTGCCATGGATGAGATTATGGAGAAGATACTTGAAAAACCAATTCGGCCAGACTTTGCAATTGCCTTTGCAGGCCAAAAGTTCAACTTGTCAAGGATCTCTATTCTTCTAAAAAGGAATTTAGCTTCAATAATCCCTACTATTGCATGTTATGCTCCAGGTATAATTGGTCCATATGCAATCACCAAGGAATAAAAGGAGGTGAAGTGGCCGCAGCCAGTGTTTGAGACAAGCAAAACTGCTCGTCGCAGGATTATTGCTGAGCAACATGGCCTGGTTGTCATCATTGGACATTTCCCTCCGGTTTGCATATAAAGGCATTTGCTTTACGTAATTTCTTTGTGAAAGGGAAGGTCGATTCCTTTGTGGCTAGTTTGGTGAATTATGCATCAACATTGTCAAACGATAGACATCCGTTGGCGATGATTTTGCTAGCAGATCCACGGGCAGACATTAGAGATATGCTGGAAAGTCTCGACAAAGGCCTATGTGGGAACACTGTCATGGTAGGTGGGTTGGCAGCATAACCGTGTATTCGCTAGGGTAACAATTTTATTATTATCTTAATTCAAAATTTGGCGTACAGTATTCCCTATACTATTTAACAGGGATTTGTATGATTAATTAAAAAAAATTTCTTCCACGACTGCATTGTCGGTGAATGGAAAGGGGTTCGCTAGCTAAATTATTCCTATCATGTTTAGTTCCCTAGAGTCGTTCAGCCAAACAGTATTGAAAGTTACATATATAATTTACTATTGGTGGAGTGAACAAATCAAACTGTAATTTTAAACGAAATCGTACTAACAGGTTTTGGAATCTATATTAAATAAATTACAAATTATTCACCAGGGAAAATGAAATGAAATACGTTTTTTTTTTTCTCTCCTTTTTGCTCATTAATGGTCAGCGAAATATTTTCGTTGGGTTGAAACTGTTAGAAAAGAGGCTTCAAGTTCCCTCTGACGCTTAGTTTAATGCTGAGACTGTTACCTCTGAGTCCTAGCTACAGTTCACAATTTTATTTAGAAAATGAAGGCAAGGACAAACTATTTCTACAGTTGTGGAGCTATGCCAACAAAATTCCGGTCTGCCTGAAAATCTAGGGCGACAAATCTAAGAGAATAGAAAATGCAGGTGGGTGTAAGGCCTGTAAGGTCAAAGGGTTTAAACCTGCTCTGATACCAGATGTAAGGGCCATTAAAGCAGATTCATGAACCTGTAACTAATTTCTTGATTTTTTTTTTTTTTGCAGAATTAACTAACATAATTAATGAAGGTACTTACCTGTGCACTTGCGGTTGCTGATGTCTCTAGCTGCTCTACTACGGTTACCAAAAGACAGGATCCACCTAGCCAAACTGAGCAGAACCTGGCTACTCAGTCCAGTAAAGTTCTGAGTCGAAGCAGACTGTTCCCCCGTGCCCAGAACCTCAGAACAATCCGCGCTCTTCCTTCATGTGGATAATTTCAGTTTTTGATCCTCTTCCTCCTTCAGTTCTTCCATTCTTTTTCCCCCCCTTCTTCATTTCTTCCTTCTGGTTTATAAACTGATTCTTAGTAGTGGCCGTCCTTCCTCCAGCACCCACCACTTCATTTCCTCACGACACCCTTCCCATGTCATGTCATGTATATTTCTTTTTAAAAATATATTGATTTTTAATTAATTTTCCTTTTTCTGATTTTATTTTAATATAAAGGTTAGACTTATATTAAAATACTTTATCATTAGTTTATTTTTATTATTTTATTAATTTGATTAATATAATTTATTTATTAAAATTTATTTGATATTATTTCTATAGGTTGTTACAATTTCAACTGGTAGATTTTAAGAAATGACTGATAGAATTTCATAACAGAGACATTTTGGGTCATTTATATAGCATTAACTTTTAGTCCCTTGATACACGAGAAACAACAATGAGGCACCTGATACACCAAACTGCCAATAGAGAGATACGTGCTACTCAAATTCATGGCACAGGGACACAATGTTCATGTCTGAAGCAATCAGCTTGGGCTCCATGTTTATTTACATGTCCAATAAGCTTGTGAAGGCAGATTCGAACCACCCTTGACAGCGCTCCACGAGTTTATGGCCAGTGAAATACTCAGCAAGAAAGATGCACACACAGGGAGTTGTATCCTTTACCCATCCGCTCTGTGCTCTTCTCCCAATAGTCTTTGCCTTGGAATGTGACCATGACCAGTCAACAAGAATGAGCTCGTTCCAGCTAAAGGTTCTCGGTCTTGCTCAATGGGAAAGGAATCGATTCCAGAATGGTACTAGCAACCACACACAGGAGTAGAACTCATCCTTTTCAACAAGATTCAGCCCCGAGTCAAGCATCTCGACCAACATAAGAAAGAGGGTATTCAGCTCTCTGACAAATTATGTGCTCGACCGGGTTGAGATCACAATAGTGACTGATTTGATTTCACGGCCATAGCATTTGCAAATTCCACCCATGATCAGAGATTCAATTTTTTATTACACTGGCACATTGTCTAACCTCTGCACATATCATCAATTGAGCCATAGAAAGACTAATTTGGCCAAAGCGATGCTCATTGATCGTTGTGTAATACAACCACAACTTATATAGCGACAATAGAGAATTCGACCACTAATAGATTCCAAACCACAGCCTCGGCCTAATGAAAGTGAGTGAAATATCTCTCAAACTCAGTCCAGCAGTGATTTGATTTCACATGAGAATGGAAATTTCGATCCAGTACTCTTAATGGAATTCTGCCCATGGTCGATGCTCCGATCCTGCAATTTCGTTCTCCCTTTGGAAAATCACTTTGGATGCACACGGTCCCTTTCTAAAAACAACATTTGGCCAATTTTATACAAATTTATTCAATGGCCTTTAAGAATATAATGGCCTCTCCTTAAAATAATCAAGATGCGTCCCTCTTACTTGGCTTTCTAATTCTTTTGTCAATTTGTTGGATAGTTATTGAGCGAAAGACAATTTGGAAGAAAATTTGTTGAACGCTTAATAAGGAAAATTTGTTGAGCAGACTAGGTCTTTGGCTTCTCTGACAAATAAAATTTGTTTTCTTCAAAATAAACCCCCAAACAATCTTCAATTGGAATTGAAACCAGCTAGGCTGGCAGGATGCACAACTCTGATACCACTGTAATGTTCCAAAATTAAAAATTTGCCAAAAATTGCTTAACTAAGATTTAACTCTAAATTTCTCCAAACAGTAGTAGAAGATGCACCATGAGATTATGACAGCAGAGACAGATTTACATTATGGAACCCAAAAATGTTGCAAACTCATAAGAAATACTGCAAACTCAACTTTATAAACAAAGATATAATATGCCAATACAATAGCTAGAGTTAGCTGAGATAAGATGGCCACAAAATAGTTTTCTGCAAGCTGAACCCAACCTCCGCAAAATTAACTGAAGATAATGCCCACGCTGAGGATCTGAGTGGTTCTCATTCAAATATCATTGAAGCTCTTTGAAACTCCTGGATGAAGTCTCCTCAAGGAGTGGTGGGTTTTTGTCCAACACTCAACAACATACCTGAGGGTTTCCGTTCTAGGGCTATAGTAGCTAGGAACTAGGTTCTCCAACTTTCATCAGGACAACATGCACAAATCCAAGATGTCCTCAAATGGTCTCCTCTTTTATAGATCTCATGGACCCCTCTAGAAACCTTTATTCTATTATTATTTTAATCACTTCGTACATTTTCCCTCCTTTTAATTAATTAAAATATCTTTTAAATTCAGTAAAATGGTAAATCGACCAACATCACTCCTCAGGCAACTAGAAGTCACTTCCCACCATCTCATCCTGTAGATTTCTCGTTCCGGTTCCAATGAGCTATTACACTAATGTGTTCCATCAAGTATTCCTCCCAGAATGCCACCTTAAGCGTAATTAATGGAGTGAGGCTCAATAATAACCCCATTTTGAAAGTTGTCGGAATGTAATGGAACAAAAGGAAAGTTGTGTGGATGATGGAATATGCCAAGCAAATGCCATCGAATCCCATAAAAGATCCTCAAAACCGCATAAAGCCCCTCTAGAAGCCCTTAGGCCCGCTAATGGAGTAAATCTGCTCCTGTGGCCTAGCTACCTATAATTTTGAAAGTCCATCTTGACTATACTATAAGGTGTTGTCGCCTCCAAAGACAACCTTAGATTGCTTACAAGACCAGTGCCTGGAACATCTAGATTTTCGTGTGTCTCATACGATTCTCAGGAGACTCGAGACATCGCATATATTTTGAACCTATATATTATATATATCTATATATATATATATACACACACACACATTAAACAACATGGGTTGGTTCATTCATCCAAGGACATAAGTAATGTATTTCTAATTTTCTGGTACTCTTTGACATATAAAACTCATAGAAATATATGTGTAAACTAGTGGAGGCCGAGTAGTTCGAGGACCTACAGTTTAATCAGCTTTGGCAGAGCAATGAAAGAAGAGAAGGAGATAGAATAACTCATCATATAGAGCTTGAAACATCAAGAATTCTACAAAGGATTGGGTGCGATGATTCATGGAGCGCAATTTTAAAGGTATAATCTCAAAGATCCATACAAGCATGTGCATTAACGAGTCAACACAAATGAATCTGTAAGAACATATGAAACATTTCTAGTAGCTACAATTACATGAAATCAGAGAGGAAACATAAACATAATGGAATTTGAACAGAGAGGTAACACACTGTAGTAATCGAAGGAAGGAATCACCACCATTTCATTAATATTTTGAAAGATGCAAATCTTGAAGTCATATAGTCTCAAGTTTCAACAATAACATGTAGTTAATCTTTAGGATTCAGAACGTTTTCTAAGTGTTTCTTCCTCCCTTTTATAAGGAGAGGGAGAACATGGAAATTAGTTACAAAACATCGTAGGCCAGAGCTTCCAGCGGTCGGCATGACTAGCTGTCTTGGCGTGTAGTCTCTGTCGCCTCCAATTATTAAAACATAAAGGTACTTTTCTTGGAAATAAAATAGAATAATAATAGCAATCAAAATCAACAAAACATAATTAACAAGTGAACTGAAATGATGGTCAAATAAAAATATCTCCATGCCACTCTCTTTGCTGGCCTCTGGTCCAGCCACGCTTCTGCTACATTATGCTTCATGCTCTCTTCGACAATTCCTTATCACTTTCGGTCTCAACAGTTTCACTTCTGCACTTACAGGGACCTGGAAGTGGTTTTGCGCAGTGGCCATGACATATCCTGAACACTGCTGCCAACTCATTTGTCCCTCTAGACTTCCTACGAAACACTATTAGAGCCATACATGCCCTGTGAAACAATTATATAGTTGTATCAGAGCTCAAGCTGTTCGAGAACTTTAAATTGGATAGACTTTGTAAAATTGCGAACGCCGATCTCTTTAAGCCCCTTTTGCTATGATCCCTTTCGGTATTTCTTCATCATATCACCAAAGACTATGACCGGGGGCTTGGCCAAATATCGAAGTCGGGAAATCGGTGATTTCCTATCAACCTCCATGGTGCATCCTCTTGAAACTTGCGATCGCCGATCATCCTTTATGCTTAGCCCTTGGTTCCTCGATTCTTTATGTGACCACGGGCCAGCGCTTGTATCGGCGACCCTTTATCGGCGGATTGTAATCGGAGTTTCAACTTTGATGTAACAACATGCCTCATCCTGTGAACACCGATCTCTGATTAATGACGTCATCACTCCGCCACATGTCGCTTTCTGAGTGGTGACACGTGTCACTCGGATATGCCTGCTTTGGACACTTGAAAATGCCAGATCTGCATGCTATGTGTCCTCCGTACTGCCATGTCATGATGACGTCAGATGCCACGTGGATTTATTGGGACCAATAGTATTCTGCCATGAGGCCTTCTAGAGGAGAGAGAAAAGGCCCGCTTGCCCTTTGTTTTTTGCTGAAATCCTTTGTAAATCGTTTTCGGCCTTTCTCGACATTTTAACACCAACAACATTATTGTATATCGCACATCGCAATTCCATTAGGATTGACAGTTTTGAAAACACCGATCGTCGATATGTGATACGGCTTGGTCACCGACTGCCGATTACACTATGTACAGGTTCCCGCTGATTGTAGATTTGCGACATGCCAACGCTGTTGCAATCGCCGATACTGTACCTTGGACATTTGATATGTGACCCTCGATATCAGCGATCGCTGATTGCAAGTTTACTCTGGCCTCGCCGATATGTGAGCTCGTTGATATAGGATCTCCAATATATCGGGCATCTCACATGTGATGGGCAGATATGCCATGCTGCTCTGAGTGCGATCGCTGATATGTTGATGTACTATGTGCCGTGGACCGTTGATCGCTGATATGCTGATATTGCTCTAGACCTCCAATGTGTGGGACCTTCGATATGTCCGGACTTCCGATTTGTGGGATCGCTGATATGCCGAGACCCGGTGCTTTACACTTAGGCATTTTCTCCTTGTTTTTTGATTTTCAAAGGTAACCTTTAATCTGCTCTAACTTTTGATTCTGAAGTCCATATGGGGAGTTCTATATATCGTTGGAAAGTTGCTTCAAAGCACTTTCCAATGGAGAGGGTCTGATTTAATTTTGAGTGCTTTTGTGGCATTGGAGGCTAGCTCCAAATGTCTTTGTTCTTTTTCCCTCTTTAAACAAATGGAACTCTTTTTGCAGAAGGTGACAACATTGGCTCCACTTGGGGATGGGGCATTGGATTGCAATGCATTGAGAACCTGCATTCTCAATGATGATTTTGGTAGGGCAACCAAAACGCGATAATATGTTTTCCTTCCATAAACTTAATTACCACTGAGTCTGTAGCATTTTTGGCTGGGATGGCCTCTACCCACTCGGTGAAATAATCCGTGGCCATTAATATTGACTTATGTTGGCCACTGGAAGGTGGCTTTATCTCTCCTATGAAGTCTAGTCCCTACTGTCTGAAGGGTTCTTCCACATGCACTAGGATCAGGGGAAGAGGAGAAAGTTTTTGTTTCTCAGCAAAGACTTGGCACTTCTGACATGACCTAACTTGTAAATGCACATTTCCAAACAGTGTAGGCCAGTAGAATCCTGCCTTGAGGATTTTGTGAGCTGTGGTCTTCCAGTTGTAATGACCTCCACAAACTCCTCCATGAAATTCCTCAATCACTTTATGAGTTTCACCTTCTACCAAACATAACAACAAAACTCCCACTGGTCTTTCCAGTAGAGTTGACCATTGGATATGATATACTTTTGAGCTTGCAGTGTCAACGTCCTGTATTTGGGTTTATGTAGCCCTAGTGGGCACCTCAGAAATAAGAGGTAATGGATGATATTCTTATACCAGGGTGATCCCTCATATTTAGCACATATCTTCTACTTTGTTGTTTTAATCCCATTCTGCTGAACTTCTGTTCTGTCTTCCTCTGTTATCAAGTTTATTCCCAAAGCTTGGCAGTTAGATTCTGATAGAATCTTTGTTAAAATTGGCAACCAGGGCAAAACTTCATGTGGGTCATCTTATTCATGGCTGATAATATTTTTATTAGATTCCTCTCGTCAAGAGGTGTAGG
>APFE030015662.1:0-28596 GCA_000404065.3 Pinus taeda | reverse complement strand
TATACCATAACTAAGATATATTATGATTTGGTAATGGTCTTTCTCAAATATAATTTTAACCCATTAAATATATTGTTCAAATAAATTATCACGATTTTTTAATTCAAAACATCATTATAAACAAAATAATATATATAATAAGTAATATATATATACTATTTATATATATATATATATTTCTTTGTTTCTCTCACTCACTTTGAGCTTTATCTACTCAATTTGTTGCCGCATCTACTTCATCTTCTAGTTGTCGAATACACTCCCTCTTTTCCGGTTGTCTCTCGTGCATTATTAGATTCTCTTTGTGTTGATGTATGCTACGTTGCAATTCAGTGGGGTGTTCCCCTCCCTTAAATCCAGATCCAAGTGGTCAATAAAATTTGATATTATAACATCTAATAAAGTATATTTTAGTTTAAATAATTTATTTGTTGTATTCTTAAAATAATATGTTCTTTTAATTTTTTTAATAAAGTTTTTGTAATAAAAAGTATCATTAGATATATCTTTGTGTTCCAGATTCTATGATCCAGAATGAACTTTTGGTAGAAATCACATAAAAATAATTTTTGGCCTATGCATTTGGAACCAACAAGTGTGGTTTATCACAAGGACAAGATGAAGAGGTAAGCCATGTGTTACATTCCCAGACTAAAGAATTACTTTTAACATTTTGTTTTTACTATTTACCAATCTGTGAACTAGTGACAATCAATTAGTATGTTATGATTAATAACAATTAGTAGTTAAATTGTTTATGGAACAAAAAAAACTATACAGATAGATGAAAGAGTGGAGAAATTACAGATAAACCTCAGTAACTCTCAATTTCACAAAACAATTTTCAATTAAGGCAGTTACCCCCTTAACTGTTCTCTAAAGGGAGAGGAGCAAAGGGAAAAGGGGTTGGAAAAAAAGAGTGGGGAGTTTTCCTCGAGAAAAGGGAAAAGGGGATGGAAAAAAAGAGTGTGGGGAGTTTTCCTCGAGCTGAACCTGAATTCAGTAGGAAACTCTAGAGCTTAGCTTTCCTAGAGACGGGAATGAGCCATCGACTAGACTTGGGGTCCTGAGGTGGAGACCATTAAATTGTTGCCTTAAGAACTTAACTGTTCTCTAAAGGGAGAGGAGCAAAGGGAAAATGGGTTGGAAAAAAAGAGTGTGGGGAATTTTCCTCGAGCTGAACCGGAGTTCAGTAGGAAAATCTAGAGCTTAGCTTTCCTAGGAGTTCAGTAGGAAAATCTAGAGCTTAGCTTTCCTAGAGAAGGGAATGAGCCATCGACTAGACTTGGAGTCATGAGGTGGAGACCATTAAATTGCTGCCTTAAGAAGGGAATGAGCCATCGACTAGACTTGGAGTCCTGAGGTGGAGACCATTAAATTGCTGCCTTAAGAATCTGTTGGAAGAGATGTTGGAAGAGATTAAGGAGCTCGGGGGGAGAACATTAGACGTAATTGCCAATTTCTCATTGTTAGGGTGGAGAGGTTCCATCTGTAACAAACCATTCTTCATTATCAAATAAGTAATATATCCTTACTTTGTTAAACAATGTAAGGATTACCATGTAGGTATATTTTGTTATGAAACAACGGTTATGAATTAGCTTTGGAGTAGTTTTGAATCATTCAAGTAATGTAAACTTTATTATGTTTACAATTATCATACAGGTATATTTTGTTATGAATATATTTTGTTATGAAACAATGGTTATGAATTAGCTGTGGAGTAGTTTTGAATCAGTTTAGTAACGTAAACTTTCTATTTACAATATCTATAGAATTAATTGTCATGCAGGTATATTCTGTTATGAACAATTGTTATGAATTCGTTGTGAAGTAGACTTGAATCAAATAAGTGATGCAAACTTATTTTATTTTACAATATTTATGAACTAATTATCACACAAATAAGTAATTATCACACAAGTATATTCTGTTGTGAAACAACTGTTATGAGTTAACTGTAAAATGGTTTTGAATGGTTTTGAATCAAATAAGTAATGCAAACCTTATTCTATTTTACAATATCTATAGAACAAATTACCATGCAAATCAATCTATTATGAAATAACCGCAAGGTATAATTTGACCAGATGAGAAGATAGCTCTACCTACTACAATGACTTTAGAATAGACTTTAAGGCATGACTGGCCTGTAGGTACGAATGCAGTAAGAAATATACGGTTTAAGTCACTCTTATTATGATCTAGCTTAAACTTGACATTAAGGTTTTAAGGGATTTGGAGGCCCAAGGCCTGTAATTAAAATAAGGAACCCGTGAGGAGAGAAAGGCCCTGATTCAGATAGAAAGACCATCCCAGATACGCTTAAGAAGAAAACGGTTAAACAAACTGCGATAGCGACTGATACGGTTCGGTTAATGAAGTTTCAAGTTAATGCTAAAAGGGTAAGTTATTCCTGTGTAGCATAGGTCTAAATAGTTGGTCATAGGCCCAACTTTTCTATCAAGACAACGCCCTGATTAGGGATGGTGGGCGCTAAAAGTAAAAGAGCAACAGATGCCCAGTTCAAACAATCATCTTTACGCATGAACTTCTAACCCTAGTAGATTTATTCCTTGGCCAGTTCCAAAGGGGACACCCAAGAAATTGTTTTGCTACTGAAGGGTAATAAATTAATTATTCTAACTTGAAGATTTAATTTCAAAGAGCCTCAACCAACTCTAGAACTGTAAGTAGAGCATAGTAAAAAGACTGTAAAATTCTCGTTCAGTAGTCAACACTGAAAACACATCATGGAAAATTCTGCATTCAAATAAATAAAGATGAGCATTTATATATTAAGAGAGAATATAACATTTCCTTCACAGAAAAGATATCAGAAAAGGAAGAATTCTTTAGAGCTAGTCCAAGTCATAATTAAACCTCACGAAAACCTTTGCGTTGATCATGAGGATGCCAACCAGAGGAAAATCGTTCAAGCATTACATTATCTTTGGGAACACTTCCTACAATTATCTCCTATTTAATCCAAGTCTAACTGGAAAACTGGAGAAGGAAACCTCAAGCTGGTATGTCGCTAGATTTCCATACCGTGCTTCTTGATCTGAAGGGTTCGTTCTGCGGCTCGCGGCAGGAGCGTAGAAGCTCGAGGGAAAACCCCATCACCTCGGACCTCTGCAACCTGCAAGTCGAGTAGAAAGAGTCTCAACGCTAATCAATAGGAAAACTTTTTTTAAGTCAAACTAAGTAAATAAGGAAGTAAGCCTCAATTGTGGTAGCTCGGGGAGGGTTTTCCATCTGCCGATACCAGAGAGGAACCTGAAAGGGGTAATGCGCCTTCACCTACGTAAATGGACGAGAGTTACTGTCAGTTGTGGATAAAAGAACAAATAAAAGAGGCATAACAATAAGCGTGAGAATCGGGAGACAATATAAATAACCTCTACACTTGCCATCAAAGGTAGCGAGTTGGGTGTTGAAGAGGCCAGATCCCGTGTCCTGTGGAATTCAATGGAGGTTCTGAGCACACCTACAACTATGCCAAACGGTAGAAACAAAGACCAGACACCGGTAGGCCTCTCGTTCTGTTTTGAAGTTGCAGAATGAAGAGGTGGAATCAAGCTCTCGTCGATAATCCAGGCGTTGAACCAGAGTTTTGAGAGTGTAACCTCTACTGCAAGCACGAGGACGAGCTCCGGGATTTGTTCCCATTCTCCGAGTGTGGATGAGCACCACCTGGTAGACGAAAGAACCTTGACCGGGCAACTGGCAGTGTTAGGACTGCAGGGCAGCTGAGCGGAGTAAATACAACAGTACCTATAGCATAAATGCATCCGCGTGTAAAGCTAAAAGAGAGGGAACCCGAACCATAACGTTAATACACCTCCTTGGCCACCGAATTGACATTAATGTCGAGTGCTTAGGATAATTAATTACATGCACATTTGATTAAGTTTGATCCCAGACATTAAGTTTTGCAGAATTGTTGTAATCTTATAATGTGTGTGCATTGTTTGTATATAGGAGTAGTAATTATCATTAATAAAAAATAAAAAATTATTATATGTATATAGGAGGAGTAGTAATTATCATTAATAAAAAATAAAAAATTATTATATGGTAGATTTTTGTGTGTGTTACACCATGACAAAGAACAAGTGTGGTTCATCATCAAGGCCAGATGAAGAGGCAAACCATGGCAAAGGCTTCAATAGAGAGCAATGTAAAGGCATAATTTCTCTACATTGCTTTCTATTGAAGCTTTTGCTATGGTCTGTCTCTTCATAAGGTAGTGATAATGAATCACACTTTTTTGTTCGAAAATAGTAGGCCAAAAATTTATCTTATGTGATTTTCACGGAAAGACTTTGCTTAATTATATATATCATTAAATATTTATTATATAAAAATAAAACAAATAATATAAAATAAAATATTTTTAACTTATTTTAAATTAAATAAAAATCCTATATAATTTAAGAGAATATCATAAAATATAATAAACTTTCGTTTAAATTAGTAAAAACATAACTTCAATCATTTTTTCTATATAAAATATAAATATTAAATATTTAAAAAAAACCGTTCTTAAAATCTTCACATTTACATGAAATTCCTATATATTTCCAGATTTATTAACTTTATGAGATTAAAAACAAAAAACATATAAATTTGAATAATTACTTTTAAAATGACAATGTTTTAAAAAATTCTGTAAAAAGATTTTAACTTTCATTTTTCCATGATGTTATTGGGATGTTACAATTAATTTCATTGTTAATTAGTGCACTTTTTTAGAGAGAGTTTTGGCTGAGATGATTTTATCAAAAGAGTTCAGGCCAAATATTTTTATTATCTTGTTTCTTTCATGGCACTTAGTTGCATTTGTATATATATTTAATATTTTTGGCTTCTAAAGTCATTTTTTTCCAAATTTTCTAAGAAATTTGAAACAACAATTAGTTGTATACTCATATTTGATTATATTTAGCACATATTTCTTTAGTTTTTGTGAATATTGTTTTTAAATATGGAGTGTTCTTTAGTTGTCTTATATCATAATATTTAAAACATGCATAATCTATTAGATATCATTTTTTTTTAATAGTTCATTTAGCACTCATTGCATCGGGTGATGCTCACAGGGGTGAAGAAGTGGGATTGAAACTAGTGAAAATTTCTCACGATTTTTGAATAGTTCACTTAGCACTCATTGAATCCGGTGATGCTCAGAGGGGTGAAGAAGTGGGATTGAAACTAGTGAAATGTGGAGAACGAATCACATAGCATCATCACTTCTGGCATCATCACTTCCGGGGCTTGCACCCGGTAACCAGGACTTCCCAGGAGGTCACCCATCCCAGAACTCCTCTGGCTCAAGCGCGCTTAAATGTGGAGTTTTTCCCCACAATGAAGCCCACTTAGGTTGCTACCCCATTTGCAAACCTTAGCAAGTATTGTGCCTCGTGAACCATTCAGGTAGAGATCCCTTGACTCTTTTTGAATTTAAGTATGGTGGATTACCCACTGCATTATATTAGATATCATTTTTTGGGATTCAACTGCGTTAAGTAAGTCATTCATGTATGACCATTTCCATAAGAGGTAGTCGTATGATTTTTTAATAGTTCACTTAGCACTCATTGCATCGCGTGATGCTCATAGGGGTGAAGAAATGGGATTGAATTATTTGAAGTGGGTGATACATAATCTATTTAAATTATTTGATGTATACTCTTAAAAGAAAGAGTTACTAAATTATTAATAAAAAAAGAAAAAGTTGTATATTTCAATAGTTTGATTTCATAAATTTGATGGGTAATTTTTATACCATTCAAATACTCTAGAAGTTCTATTTCCTTAAGTTTGGTGACTGATACACACTTCATATATTTCACGTCCAATTGATATATTAAAATATCACTTAATCCCGCTTAATCCTCTGCATTTCGTCACGGCAACCGGGAATTAATCCCACTTAATCCTCTGCATTTCGTCACGGCAACAACTACAAGAAGAAGAAGATGAATCCAATGGGCCTTCTCACTACTGTATAATTAGTGAGAAAATTAAATTTCTCTCAAAGAATTTTAAACAAAAAGATATAAAAGATATAAACTTCTCTCAAAGAATTTTAAACAAAATTATAATTATAATTATATAGATATTTTAAAAAAAAACACTCTTTTAAAATATCCCACAATCCCATGAGATCTGACTAAGTTCACACTTTATTATGTTTAAGAAAAATTATAATATAAACTCATCTTCATCATTCTTCAAAGTTCAATTTAACCATTCTCTCGGGATGGATATGTTCATTCAAAGAGGTGACTTATATATATATATATATATAATTTTTCTATGCTTTGCTTTCAATACACTGAACAACTCGTGTTAATTTTGATAATCACGAAACTTAATCCCACTTGTTCATATATTTCACGTGTTAAAATTCTGGGAAGTAGCAATCTGATCCTCTGCATCTCGCCACGGCAACCTGGTCTTTAGTGTGGCAGCGCTTATATAAACTCGCACTCACCATCATATTCAACACAACTACGAGAAGAAGAAGATGAATCCAATAATCCGTTTAGCCATGGGCCACAAATTACTTACCCTACTTCTATTTCTCCTTGCTTTTCCATCATGCCTCCAGGCGTTGTGCCCGGCTCCTCCCTCAGTCCAATGCAAAAGCAATGGAGGAGGATGCCAGATCTTTAATGCTAAAGGCATTTGGGAGGATCGCAGCATTTGCAGAGCTGCAGAGGCTGTCTCACCCAAGACAGAAGCCGAGATTCTGCATTCTGTTGCCCGGGCTGTGGAAAAGAAGCAGAAGATCAAAGTGGTAAGCACTCTGGCTCATAGCATCTCAAAGCTAGTGTGTGTTGGAGACCATGGATTGATTATCTCAACCGAAAACTATGCCTCCGTCATTGGCGTGAACAAGGGTGCCATGACTATTACAGTCCAAGGCGGCGCCATGATGAGAGACGTTATGGAGGAAGCAGCGAAGGAAGGCCTGGCTTTTCCCGCCATGATTAACTGGAACGGAGTCTCTGCGGCGGGCGTTGTTTCTACGGGAGCCCACGGCAGCGGTCTCGTGGGCAGAGGGAGCGGTGTTTATGAATATGTGGTGGGTATGAAATTGGTGGTGCCTGCATCTCCATCAGAGGGGTACAGCAAAGTCATGAGCTTGAGTACCGAAACAGATGAAGATGAGCTGAAGGCTGCGAGATTATCTCTGGGAACGCTGGGAGTAATCTCGCAAGTCACCTTCGCTCTGCAACCCATGTTCAAGCGTTCTTTAAGTAGGCCGATTCTAAGCGATGATAAGGAGCTTCAAAACGAAGCAGCCCATTTCCTGAGGGCTCATGATTTGGCAGATTTATACTGGTTTCCCTTTCATCAAAAGGCACTGTTTAGACGATTCGATCGAGTTTCTGTTGAAGTTCCCGGTGACGGCCTCAACGTTGCAATTGGGCATTTTCCATCTAGCGTAGCCAGCATTGAATATTCTGATCATCTGAGTAAGTATTTACAGATTTCCCACTTGTTTGTTTTATAGTTTTATTTATTTTTGTACTATGCTTGAATTCTTGAAAGCGATCTCTATCTTCAATTCTTTCAATCCAATTTAGTTGGAGAATCTTTGAAATCAAATTAACTAAATTTACATCTGGTCGAGTTTGTTTAAGAATAATTAATTAACTAGTTTACATCTCACGTGTTTATTTAAGAATAATGATGCGGATAAACATATTTATTTCATCTTATGAGTTCGTTTAAGAGTAATTATATAGATACATAACTATAAGAATTGCATACTCGCAGATGGCATAATCCAATCTACAGAAGATTCTGCCCGAATGTGCTCTTTAATGGGAGAAGAAATTAACCAACTGACGTTTAACGGCAGCGGGTTTTGGAACGACGAAATTAAAGGCTTCACAGGGTACCCGGTCATCGGATTCAATCATCGCATGCAGTCTTCCGGAGGATGCCAGGGCACCTACAACAATCACAATCACACTGGTTGCACTCCCGACAAGATTTTAGATAAAAATGAGACCGTTTGTTCGTGGGACCGCCGGGTTCCGGCTGCCTTCGAATTCGACGTGGGACTGACAGTGCCCATTTCACGCCTCCCAGAAACAATTATCGATATAAAGAAGCTCACAGATCTAAATCCTCCAAGTATGTGTGAAGTCTATGTATTTTTTCGTTCTATTAAGAAATCTGATGCATATTTGGGACCAGCAGAGGACACGGTGACACTGGAATTGACGTATTATCGTCCGAGAGAAGCCAAGACGCCCAAATGGAACGAAGATGTGTACGAAGAGATTGAGCAGATGGTGATCGAGAAGCATGGCGGGAGCCTGCACTGGGGTAAGAATGGCGGTTACTTGTTCGGAGGGTTAGCCAAGCGGGCAGTAAATTTAGAGAAGTTTTTGCAAGTAAAAAATAGATATGATCCGGAGGGAGTGTTTTCTAATGAGTGGACAGATGGGCTGTTCGGGATCGGAGGGCAGGGAGTGGAGCAGTTGAGAGATGCGTGCGCATTAGATAAGATGTGCAAGTGCAGAGAAGATAAACACTGTGCTCCTGAGAAAGGATATTTCTGCAGGCCAGGGAGAATTTGGAAGAAAGCTCGAGTGTGCAGGCAATTAAATTGACAGTACTGCAATGTGGTGCAATTTACTTATGTGTTTATGTTTGGTGATTTATGTAGAGGACGGGTGCAATATGAAGATAAATAAAGATGAGTATCATTTGTGATGTGATACTTAACGTTGTATTGGGAAAGAAATAAACTCAACGTCAGTCTAACGTTGTAACTCCGGACGGTTTCAAAACATGAGGAGTTTTAATAAAAGTGTCTTTTAAATATGAGTGTTTTTTTTAAATGGGATGTCCATGGAATTGCATTTTTAGCCAACCGGAGGAGGTTGTGAGTATGTTGTCGAATTGTTGCAGGAATTACGATGGCACGGTAGGCTGTGAAGTCCACGTATAACTTGAGATTAAAACAATGATGAAATTAAAATAAATTTAAAGAATGAATATCACTTTATATAACGTTGTATTTGTTAAACAATGAGAATGAATAAAAGAGAAGGTAAAAAGATCTGCACATACAAATTTAACGTCGTTCTTTATCTATATTGGTTAACTCTCAGAACTAGTAAATCACGTTAATACAAAGCTCTCAATATATATGTATATATGGTTCATCTATATTGGTCCACACACGAATCGTTATTTAATGCAACAAACAAGATAGCATGCCCCACGTCTACAAGTATGGAGCATTATCATTGCAGATTTCATCATATGTATTCGTTATGTGGGTGCTCTAATAGATAATGGTCTTGCTCATATCATAAATATGAAGATTCATCAAATGAGCTTGATCATTGCATTCAATTTATGACAATTTAAACACGCATCAGTTGTAGGAGCTACCACAATTTACTGATTATATTTATTGTTTACCTAAACTTTTGCTGACTTCTGCCGCCCACCGACTAAGGAATAGTGAACATGATTAATAGCATGTACTAAGTCTACTAAGCCCAAATATGAACAGGAGTAATTATTATTTTAATACCTCCCATTAATTATGACTTTATTTTTTATTTTTTACTAAAGGGTTCATACTTTATTTTTACTCTTTTACTAAAGGGTTCATACTTGTTTATTTGTTAATACAATTTCATTTTTACTTTTCTTGTTATAAGATAGTGGAACACTTAACTTTTAATCTCCTCTTTTTTAATCTTGATTGTGGGTTAACATTTTTTGTATTCAACATTGTTGTGGGTTTTTGGATTTATACTTGTCCTTAATGCTTGCAATTTCTTCAAGTTTTATTGCTTTTTCTTTACTTTCAATATATGCACACTTAAAAACAATGTTAGATTTATCTAAAAGATCATAAAAAGGACCATAGTGATTCTTGTCATCCTACTCTTTTAAGACAACTTTGCTTCCTTCATCTTTCTCTTCATCTTTCTCTGTTGTCATAGTTGGTTGTTTCATGTCTTCAATGTCTTTGATCAATTCTGTTGTTGCAAACATGTTGTTATGCATTTGATTTGTGTATGGAAGTGAGCATCTCTTCTCACCAAACAAAAACTCATTAATAAGATGTTTTTTATGCATCAAATTGAACCACTCTTCATGAGATACATAATTATCATCAAATTTCACTACATATGTCTATGCATCAGAGAGACTTTCTTCATAAAATTATTTAGATTCCACTACAATGGTTGTTTCTTTATCCTCACATGTTTCAATGTCAATTACAGTCACACACTCATCATCCATCATTGCAACCTCAATGATGTCATCTTAAGTTTCATAATCAATTAGGATGTCATCTTCAGTTTCACCATTATCAACAACATTTTCATCAACTTCATCTTTCTCACTCCACTTCATCTTGTACTTCATTTCAAGAATATCCCAAAACATTTTTGCATCACATATTTCACCAAATTCATACAAAATACTAGACAAAATGTTTTCATCTAGAGCTAATATAATGAGAAGCAATGCTACTGCACCTCTACTCTTATCATGGGCATTTATCGAAGCTTCTTGAACAAATTGCCATAAATCCACTGAACCAAGCAGTCCCTCCATTTTAATTTCCCAAAATTCAAAATTTTTACCTCATAACAATGACAAAACTGGCATTAGTCAATTCAATATTGCACCAATGTCTTCAATTTTTTCTAGCTGATCCAAATCTGCATTTTGATCCTCAAGTATGGGTTCTTATGTTGGAAACATTTCATAGTTTTCTACAACATCTTCCATTCGATTCTTTCACCTTAGTTATTTCAGTTCTCTATGAAACTATTTGAGTATCCTTTGTTTACCCATCACTTCTCTTGCATGCTCCTCAGAGCTTCAAACAATAGGATAGACTCTCCTGTACTATGAAACCTCACCACACTCTACTACTACATTGTATTCCCCTCTCCAGACTCAAATTTCAAACCAGGCAAATGTTAGTCTCAAACGGCTCAATTCACATGAGCCTCCACTCAACACGAGCCTCCACCTCACTACACTAGAAAACTCACTCACAACAAAGTGGTCAAAAACATACTCATAATCAATACCTGACAGACAAACACACAACTTCAAACTGCACAACTTTCACTTTTCAATTTGCAGCTCCACAGCGTTTTCTACCACCAACTTGGATCGACTCTTTCTCCACTTGCCTGAATGCTCGACGACCACGAACACTAGCCAACTCTCTCGAATTGAAGGCCACCTTCAATGGGATCTCCTTCACTTATGTCGTGAACTTCGCCTACTACAACTTCCGTCTGATCACGTACTATTGGGTTGCCTTTTATCTTTTCCAGAATGTTGCATCGAATATCACTCATTGCCTCCTTCACATGGCTCCACATAGCACTCAATTACAAGCTTTTAGAAAATTCGGAGTATTAAATGAAATATTTCTTCACAGCACGCAACGATGAATAGACAACGAGCATGCAGCGATCAACAAACTTCACCAGATGACTCAACCATAATTTGTCTAATCAACATCTCCACACAGCGTAGAGCCTTCAACTGGCTCACTTGTTCTTACGTATAAGATTACTCACTTCGTCCAACAGTTTTATTAAATGCCTCTGCCTTTGACCCAAACATTTCATCTTGTCAATTATGCTAGGATCTGACACTGTTCCTGAAGTATTTGAAGTAGATACTAAATAAGACATGCCAAATCCATCGCCTTTTCCAAGGGGCACACATCAATAGAATTATTTCCAAAAGAATCAATAGCTAAACCCTGTCGCAAAGGTTGTCCTTCATTATCAGAAAATAGAACTCACACCATCACACGAAGAGATTATTTCCCCTCTAAAACATGAGACACTATCAAACCTCTCATTGATGCTCGTCATTTGCTCTAAAAGATGAGAATATCAATGGTCTTCAAATCCATGTCCAAAATCCAGAGTCCTTACATGATTCAATATCAAGGAAAATATTCCCAACAATGATCAAATAGTTCCTCAAACTTAATGCAAGAATTTCGGTGGTTGTCTCCATAGGAAACTCCTCGACACTACAATCTTCCTCTCACAACCTCTACCGTCCATACCTGCATAGTCAACACTGTCCAACACCGAATGCCCCAACGCTGGTTGTAGGTGGCACAACGCAGCTGCCAAAACACATGACTCTTCACACAGTTCTTGCTACAAACTTACAATTGCTTCTCAAGCTTTCTTGGCCACTGCATACGCCTCTACAAACTCCAAAATCCTTCAAATTGTGCACCATTAGCCTTGATACGCATTCAAGAAATAAGCAATGTAACTTAAAAATGATGCACACAATAACGACAATAATGCATTAATCTCAGTCCTTGACCTTGACATTTCCAACTACACCAACAACACATTAGGAGGCACCAACAAACACTCAACAAACCATGAGTTTCCAAAATGATTTTCACTGGTTGGTCGGCTCGATGCTCACTGTAGCACCTGTAGTAATGTTTGATATGCTGGTCACATTTTCACAATGTCTGCCACCAAGGGTTGAAGTCACACAATCAGAAACACTATCAAAATCTTCCAGCCATGTTTCTCCACACATGCGCAGTATCCTCTAGGTACAGCAGCTAACATTTCTTTTATAAGTTCTTACCAATGTTCATGGCCTCATCCCTGCGCTTCCAACACCGATCGATTCATCTCAAACCATATTGAACTCACAAAATTATATACGCCACTTCACGCCACCGAGCCCACACACTATGGCTCCACACCAACGAAAGCACAACTCCACTCATCACACAGTAGAGCTACCATGCTTCTCCACATTTTGTATTTTTTAAGAACAATCTGGAAGCATAACAGTCTCAACAACGCTTATACATAGGTTTGAATCTCGCAGGGCAACTATGCAGACCACTCAAAAATCACGACTGTAGTTTTTAATATGTTCCACAATGGCATCAATACCCAACGAAAACAATAGTCGACAACTCTTTATTGCACTAGATGCAATCAACTTAGCAATCACATCATTCAGAAGGATTCAAAAAAGAAACCATTTCTATAGCAAGACGACAATCACATATTCATCAACACTACAACAAGAGGTATGTGCCACCTCCACGTAGTGACACACCATAACTGCAACAACTTGCAAACAAAGATACGCCATCACTTCTATTCATAAGAGCGCTCCTCAACAGTCTTCACACCACACACCACCAAGCCCTCACAAACCAAGCTCTGATACCATGTGAGAAATATGAAGACTCATCAAATGAGCTTGATCATTGCATTCAACTTATGAAAATTTATACATGCAAAGAGTTGTAGAAACTATAACAATTTACTGATTATCATTATTGTTTACCTAAACCTTTCCGACTCCTGCCACCCACCAACTAAGGAACAATGAACATCATTAATAGCATGTACTAAGTCAAAATATGAACAGGAGTGATTATTATTCTAACCACCTTTCCGACTCCTGCCACCCACCAACTAAGGAACAATGAACATCATTAATAGCATGTACTAAGTCAAAATATGAACAGGAGTGATTATTATTCTAACAACTCATGCACCAGACTTATATGGATTGCAGATTCCATTACAAGCCTTCGGTCTTCTTTATTTGGATCGAGATTAGATATAATCAAGATAAGTGATATGATCTTAATCTACTTCACGCACCATACTCATGTGGATTGCAAATCCCATTATCTATTCCCTTTATTTGGATGTCCCGATCTACAATGAAGGTAAATAAAGTAGAAATCTACAATAAACAATTGCTTACACACCTATCTTTTTGTGGATTGCAAATTCCATCATGCATCATCATCCTTAAGTGGATTGCAGATTCTATCATGAACCTTATTTATAATTTGAATGCCCTGATCTAGAGTTAGCATAACCTCGGGATTCAAGATATAGTCAAGATAAGTTCAGATTGTTTGAATGGTTCTGCAACTGCCACTCCATTGTTTCGTGATGATAAATTAGTTTCCTACATAAACATTTTGGTAACATTATATCAAACGATCCATAGATAATTTCAAATAAGCAATAGGGTGTTGTTTGAATCTTTTTAGATTTAACATTTTTTTAATCTAATTATTTTAAAGAATGTGATGTTACCTAATTGTAATATTTTTTTTGTCTATTATATATATATATAAACTTAAATGAAATTTCACTCCAAATTAATACAATAATATTTATCCCTGGTTGCGGGTGATAGACAGAGCCATGAATGAGGAGGCGGCGTCATTTAATGACAAGCGGCCGCCTGCTCAGGACAAGTGGGCCGAAGGCCCGAGAAGGCGTCCGACCAACATTAATGGAGGCGGGATATCAACCAGCTGCAGAGATATTTGGCACATAAGGTCCATTTCGATGCCAAGAGCGGGTCAGTTGCGAGGTGAGCGGAGTTCTGGTGGTTGGAAGCTCGGTCTAGTATGGCTGGTGAGCGGTTCCAGTTCTTGGATGTCGGCTCTGTGGGTGCGTGAGCCCAAGCATAAACCTCGGCCCTCGACTCTGAAGGCCCCGGTTTCAAGCTTGGCTTACCTGGTAATTCGTGGCTCTGTGTTTAGGCTTAGCATTTGGTGTCCTGGTTCGAGTTGTGGTTTAAGTTGTGCGGCGTCGTAGTATCTTAGTGTCCTGGTTCGAGTGGTGGTCCTGGGGTGCACTGAAAAAACTGGGTTCGGGACGGGTCAGCTCTCAGGGAGAAGTTCACCCTGTGCAGCTCTGGAACTGGTTCGGCTCTTGACCTGGGTGTACCTGCGACCTCGGTGCAGAATTGGGGCTGTGGTTGCTACAGAATTCCATGAGAAAGGCAGTGGGGAGCTTGCAGGCGGGGAGGCTCAAGAGGCGGGGCCAGAGCACGAGCCTCTTCGCCACATTCCTAAGCGTCCTCGGAGGAAATTCGCTCGCCACTAGCTCGCATAGGGCATGGAAGAGGCAGAGGACGGGGAAGATCTGTGGTGTGTCCGTTCGGCGGGCATCCATCAACCCGTTTCAGATTCCCATGTACACTGGACAATGCAGTGTATTATGTATCGGTGCGCATTGAAAAATGCGAACACGCTGATCGACCAGACGCCCCAGCAACTCCAAGGCCACCCTCGACTGTTCAGGGTCAGCGACCACAGCCTTTGGAAGCCTCGGGTGAGGTGGCCAGGAATAGAGCAGGTCCAAGTGCGCCTGAAAGGGACGACGCTCCGCACACCGACACGAGTGCATCAGACTCCTATGGCTGCACGGTGGTGGAGGAGCCACAAGGCACATTTCTCAGTCCAGTGGTGGAGGAGCCACCAAATCCTTACACCTAGGCGCGAGACTTGGACGTCCGGGGCGGTATGGCTTTTCTATGTTCAGTTTCTGGAAGTCGTGGTAGCTGCCACTGTCGATGTTGAGAGTCAATTTACGTCTCTGTTTATCTCCATATCAGCGTCTGTAATGTCTATGTTAGTCATGGTTTTTTACAACAGTGTCTGTAATGTCTATGTCTATGTCGGTTATGCTATGTAATTTCAGTGTCTGTAAGGACTATTTCGGTCCTATAAGGGTCTGTAAACTCCTCCCTCACACTAGCAGGGAGTGGAAGGTTCAGATTTTGAAGTTTTGGAGTATGGTCATGGTTCTAGTTTGGGGTCCTTTTTCTCAAGCTCAGTCTCAGTTTCAAACTGTCAAACCTACTCAGGTAGCCAACTCATGGCGGCAAATGTAACCCTTTGTACTTTTTTTGTATTATAATAGAATTAGTCCAATTTACACAAAAAAACAAAAAAAATACAATAATATTTATGAAAACATTATAGTTCATCATATCATTAACCAAGATTTGAACGGAATAAAAACAAACAATATTTTCATCAAACCACTCAAAATAATTTCAATTATTAATATTTCTATAAAAATAAATTTATATTATTATTCCAATGCAATCCAAATACATTTTATAAAAAATACCATAACTAGTAATAGTCTTTCTCAAATATGTTTTTAAACACAACTATACACTATTTTTAATCAAACATTATATATATAACTTTATATATTTTAAAAATTTAATATATTTAATAATATTAATTTAATCAAATATTTAATAATATTAGTTAACTAACTAATTGAGATCATTTATTAAAATTGATACATTGTAACTAATTGAGATAATTTCTTAAAATTGATACATTGTATGAATACTGAGATACTTTATTAAAATTGATATATGGTATGAATATGTGGGGCAACTCAAATCTACTTTGTGCCCCAAATCTACTTTGTTGTGAGTCGGGCTATGCGGAGGAAGACATCATAGTTTCCAGAAATTTATTGGTAATTACGTAGTAGACTAGTTAGGTATTTATTGGTAATTACATAGTAGACTAGTTAGGTTGTTCTGGGTTTATGTATATTTATATATATAATTAAATTATAAAAATAAAATTTAAGAAGCAATTTTATAAATATTTTTTTATATAATTTTAAATAATATATATTTTTATTTTATTTTAATTGATACATTATATTAATATCAAATTGAATTGCAAAAAAAATAAAATTTGATATTATGACATTAAAACTGCAAATTTTATATATGATTCTTTTTATATTTTTAAAATAATGTGTTTATTTTAAATTTTTAAATAATTTTTTTAAATAGAAAGTATTATTATATTTATTATACATATTTATTATATAAAAAAAACAATAAAAAATTATTATTTAAATTTAAAATAAAAATACATATAATTTAATAGAATATTATAAAAGATAATAACTTTTAATTGAACTATAAAAAAATTTTATTTTTATGTAAATATTAAATATTAAAAAAAACTAGCTTTTAAAATCTTCTACATTCAAATAAAAACTTAAATAATAAACTTAACGTCTTCTCCATGCATGATATAAACTTAAATAATTACTTTTAAAAAAAATGTTTATATATATATATTTTAATTTTACATTTTTCCACTAGGTTAATGGGGATGTTATAATTAATTTCATTGTTAATTAGTGTACTTTGTGCATAGTTTTGATTGAGATGATATTATCAAAAGGGTTCAAACCGAATACCTTGCTTTTTTCATCATACTTAGTTGCATCCATCTTAATTTCATTGTTAATTAGTGTACTTTGTGCATAGCTTTGATTGAGATGATATTATCAAAAGGGTTCAAACCGAATACCTTGCTTTTTTCATCATACTTAGTTGCATCCATCCATCTATCTATCTATCTATCTATCTATATATATATATATATATATATATATAACATCTTTGTCTTCTAAAGTCATTTTTTGGTCCAAATTTTCTAAGAAATTTGAAACAACAATTGGTTTGTCTTCTAAAGTCAGTTTTTGGTCCAAATTTTCTAAGAAATTTGAAACAACAATTGGTTGCACACTCATATTTGATCATACTTAGCACATATATCTCTAGCTTTTTGGAATATTGTTTTTAAATATTGAGTGTTCTTTGGTTGTCATATGTCATAATATTTAAAGCATGAGACTATTGATGTATACTTTTAAATCAGTGTATAATTTTTGTTATTTTACTCTGTAAGTGATGAAATTTATAAATCACTATTATTGTTTAACTATATTTAAAAGTGCATTTTCTAACTATAAATATTTGTAAATTTGTAACATATATTAATAAGAATTAGACAATAAATTAAGCAACCAAGCTCAATTCCCATTATCTACTTATCCCTATGAAATTCTAAGTGTTGTTAGTAAAGCATTGAAACTTAATTAGGTTTTTAAATTTATTCTTCTCAATTAAAATAAATTTAGTTACCTTAATTTTATTAAATTATTATAATAATAGCTAACCTGACTTCCACTTAATACTATCATAAACCAAATAGTAGAATCAACTTAGTGAAATATAACTTTCTAATAAAGTTCTTATAAATCAATTGAAAGTTTCATTCAATTACCATTAATTTAATCCTACAAAATATTGATTGAAGCTTAGAAATTACTTGGAATGCTCGAAGCAAAAATTGTTAAAATTGAGAATATATCTTGAAATGGCCCTAACAAAAATGAGGTAGCTTGAATTTTCTTACATATAAGAAGCATCAAATATGTAATAATCCACATCCAGTTATGTAGCTTCTTTCATCTTAAACTACTATAATGTAAAAAAGCTCATATTCTTAGTATTATTTTCCACAAGTAATTTACAATAAACTTGGTTACACACTTATCTTGGTGAAGATGGTGCGTTGAAGCTAGAGCGGTGAGCCGGTGCTTCTGTCGAGAGCGTTGTGACCATGAACCCAACATTGCTATGACTGTGTTGTTCGGGTATGTATTGGTGGTGGAACGAATGGTATGTACGTCATTGTATCAAAGAACCATACGTTGAATACTGTGACTCTATTAATTTATTTTTTTAACACGCGACTGTGAATACTGTGATTGTGTCCCATGAAACCGACGTTGTGTTGACTGTCATATGGTTAACGGCATACAAGTTGTACTCCGCTTGTCCCAGGTTGATCATATTACTTGCAACAATATATATTTATGTCATAAGGCGTTCCCTCTGAGAAAGACATCCCTAAAATGTGACGTGTGCGATATTCAGCCATTGATTGTGTGTGTTAGACGATTGGGGTGTTTTATGCCGTTGATTTAATTTATTTTTTCATAGAAAAATGTTTTTTTTCCACCGGCCGGAAGACAGAGAGGGAAGATCTGGCAATGGGCCATGAAAGGCCAGCGCTCCTGGCGATGAGACTCTTCACAATGACTGAACAGAAACGTGTCTTAGCAGTGACTAAACGTGTCTTTCTTCTTGGTTTGGTGTCTTTCTCCCTGCCTGAGGGCTTTGTGCTGTTATATCACTATTTATACCCTCTCCTTCACACATGGGATTTCCTCGCTGCCCTAATTTCATTGCCTAATTCGCTGCTCAGGTTCATACAAAGCCTTGTGAAGTGATTACTGACTTTGCCCAGAAGTCGGCCTTGTGAAGTGATTACTGCCTTTGCCGTGAAGTCTTCCGTCCTACCAGTAATCTGTTGGGGTCTGTACAGGTATGTGAATTTTTTTTGGGGTAAATTTGCATATTTTGGCTTATTTTGTATGTAATTGTTTCCATGCTACGGAAAATAATTGTATGTAAACTCCACTGAAGCAAAAACATAAATAACATAAATATATTGATGTATCGTTATAAGTTTATAACCCAATTACACAGACAATTGTTGATCTTACGATTCTGAGTTGGTTCAAACTATCTTTGTCTAGAGCATCGTTACCAGACACATCTAGAACTTGCTTCCGAGCCATTTGCTGCCAGTCTTGATGGATGGCCAGAAGAACTATCGTCCATGTCAACATATTTGAAATGGTATGCATGCCTATAAAGAAAACGGTCTTGCATTACTTTATTATATCTTCAATTCCAACAGTGCAAGCACTAGGCTTAGCCTGGTCTCCTCATAGACTCTTTCACAATCATGTCCAACTGCAAGTAGAAACAGAAATCACATCAATACATTGATCTATCATTATAAGTTTATAACCCAATTACTTAGACAGTTATTGATCTCGCTGGGCACTCTGGCCCATTGATTGAATTTCATATTCGGTGAAATTGGGGATGTTAGAGCCATCCAATAAGCTGATTCCATTTTAAGTGTAATTTTAGGTTGTAGGATTTTCTTATGATCATGTGATTTTAGGACAAGAATTTGCCCCTCCAAATCCCATGGAAAATATTGCCAGTCTTGATGGAAGATTAAGACTCCCAAGTTTGACTTCGTTCTTTCTCCGTCTGATCATAGCTACTAAAACATGATATAATCTCATATTCTCTTTCACAATAATGTCGAACTGAAGCAAAAACATAAATAAGATAAATATATTGATGTATCGTTATAAGTTTATAACCCAATTACACAGACAATTGTTGATCTTACGATTCTGAGTTGGTTCAAACTATCTTTGTCTAGAGCATCGTTACCAGACACATCTAGAACTTCCTTCCGAGCCATTTGTTGCCAGTCTTAATGGATGGCCAGAAGAACTATCGTCCATGTCAACATATTTGAAATGGTATGCATGCCTATAAAGAAAACGGTCTTGCATTACTTTATTATATCTTCAATTCCAACAGCGCAAGCACTAGGCTTAGCCTGGTCTCCTCATAGACTCTTTCACAATCATGTCCAACTGCAAGCAGAAATAGAAATCACATCAATACATTGATCTATCATTATAAGTTTATAACCCAATTACTTAGACAGTTATTGATCTCGCTGGGCACTCTGGCCCATTGATTGAATTGCATATTCGGTGAAATTGGGGATGTTAGAGCCATCCAGATAAGCTGATTCCATTTTAAGTGTAATTTTAGGTTGTAGGATTTTCTTATGATCATGTGATTTTAGGACAAGAATTTGCCCCTCCAAATCCCATGGAAAATATTGCTGGATTGAATTCATTCACATCATCTCCCCACAAAGTTTGGTCATAGTGAATGGCTAAGGCCCAAGATATGAATGAGTACCTCCATGCCTGGTGGAAGATTAAGACTCCCAAGTTTGACTTCGTTCTTTCTCCGTCTGATCATAGCTACTAAAACATGATATAATCTCATATTCTCTTTCACAATAATGTCGAACTGAAGCAAAAACATAAATAACATAAATATATTGATGTATCGTTATAAGTTTATAACCCAATTACACAGACAATTGTTGATCTTACGATTCTGAGTTGGTTCAAACTATCTTTGTCTAGAGCATCGTTACCAGACAAATCTAGAACTTGCTTCCGAGCCATTTGCTGCCAGTCTTGATGGATGGCCAGAAGAACTATCGTCCATGTCAACATATTTGAAATGGTATGCATGGCTATAAAGAAAACATTATTTAGTTTATACATATATCGACCCAACAGTAAGAAAACATTATTTAGTTTATACATATATCGACCCAATTCTAAATATCTATGTTGGTTTTGGTGGACTCACTCTCGCTTCAACAGCTTGTCCAAAACATTTTTTTAAAAAACCTAAGAATATCGAATAATGGCTTCTTTCTACAAAAGGCCTACTCTATTTCTCATTTTCAAGGCTTAAAAAAATCGGTTAAAAGTTTCACTTTGAAGAAAGATTGGAATTTCTTTGAAGCCACTCATTTTTTTTATGACGTTGAATGAGTCCACTGGTGGGAATCAAAAAATACGTTGTATTTCACAGGAATTCATCGTATCTGCTACAAATTTATCCCTTGTTTTATTGAACCTTCGCTGGACATGCGAGCTGAACCATTCTTGGCTTTAGGGTTGTGAATATCTATTAATTAAACGATATTCCAAGGTTTCCATCTGACATTAACTCTGAGTTTTATTGAAGCATGATTTGATACACAGATAATTAATAGTAAAATTATTTCGTTTATACCTTTGCCTTTTCTTTGGAGCGAGAGATTGATTGATTGTGTTCAATTAATTAAACAGTCTGGATTGTGGTACAGCTTTTGCCAGAATAATGTAAAGATACATGTATATTAGATATTCATTAATTGGTTGCATATTATAGCTATTCAATTTATGAATAGCCAGATGTGGGGCTAAATTTCATGCACTTACCCATGAGCATGCTTTAGGTATATGAAGGCTATTGTGATCTAAGATTGCTTATCTTGAATAATTCGGAGGGATAACGATTGCATCCTTACAGTAATATAAGTATCAGGGTTTATTAGTGTTGCTGCGAAACTTCTTGCATGAATCCTGATTTTATTTCAATGTATATGTTCCTGGTTTCAGTTACAGGTGAACTTGTCTTCATGTATTTGAAGGTTGTAATTCTATTTATTGGGAACCCTATTTACTTTTCTTGAAGTTTAGCAATTCAGAACGCCTTGCTTGACTTGTATAAAGGACCTCTGAAGTATAATCTTAGAGCATAATTCCCAGAATTGAGTCGGTCAGACTCAAACAAGGAGATCATCTTGCACTCTCTTATGCGAATTATGGACAACTTTGTAGAATGCTTTCTTGGACTCCAAGGAATGATGAAAATTCAACGATGTAGACCTGTTTTCAATTCTTGAGTTATAACGTTGGCCAAGGTAAAACCAAATTCCAAACACTAGGGCACAAAACCCTAATCCACACAAAATAACGACCGTAGTGCGTTAGATAGAAGCTTTACCAGGTTCATCCTGAATGATCTTTCTGATTCTGCGTCTTGAGCAATGGTGGCCTCGTCTAAAAGTAAAATGGAAGGGGTATTTAGCAACGCTCTAGCGATGGCTATTCTCTGTTTTTGCTCTCCAAACATTTGCATGCCACCTTCTACTGCTTCCATTTTGATTCATTATTAGCACGCCACCTTCTCCCATGTTATTAGCAAATACATTGAGCGTTAGAATCCAGCAATGTAGACACAACTTCAACTTCAACGATAGAGCTTTTGTCCCCGCAGAGGTGCTTTTCGGGCTGCAATGGATCTTCACGATGGGAATTGGTTAGGGTTACGAGATTTTGGATGTCTTCTTTGGTGTTTGCGTTATTTGATCAATACAAGAAGTCCCTATCAAGCTTCGAAAATTGTTATTCCTTATTTCGGGCTTCGCATGCTTACTTTAAAATCAATAAGGTCTTTGGAAGAGTAGTACAATTGAAAGAATAAAAAGCCATCTCATGTAAACTTTCAACAGAATTTAAAATGCTTAATTTAAGAGGTTGTCAATAGGTGTACTCTATTGCTCAGGCTAAGGCTTGATACGCTATTAAGCTAACATATATTTGCTTTCTATATGAAACAGCGGCAACTTTGAATTGCTCTCTGTATAAAGCCGTGGAAGCTTTCCTGAACAAAGATTCAACTAGCAGGGCTTGATTTAATTTGAAGTTTGATGTGGTTGTAATGTTGGTTAAGTTCATCAAATCCAATGAAGTATGGTCCAAAGAAGTTCATGCCATGCGGACTATATGCAAACCATTAGCCCTCACCCCAGTCATTGTGGGACAAAAATATCCAACTAACCTGCTGCGTTATATTTTGATAAAGCATAATGTCTTACCAAGAAACTAATGCGAGGCTTCCTGACAAATTGATACAATGTGCCTTCAAACATTTATTGCAAGATGGAAACTTGGGGCCTGTTTCTATCCATGAGAAACATTCCTTTGCCTTTTCTTTGGAGCGAGAGATTGATTCATTGTGTTCAATTAATTAAACAGTCTGGATTGTGGTATAGTTTTTGCCAAACTAATGTAAAGATACATGTATATTAGATATTCATTAATTGGCTGCATATTATAGCTATTCAATTTATGAATAGCCAAATGTGGGGCTAAATTTCATGCACTTACCCATGAGCATGCTTTAGGTATATGAAGGCTATTGTGATCTAAGATTGCTTATCTTGAATAATTCGGAGGGATAACGATTGCATCCTTACAGTAATATAAGCATCAGGGTTTATTAGTGTTGCTGCCAAACTTCTTGCATGAATCCTGATTTTATTTCAATGTATATGTTCCTGGTTTCAGTTACAGGTGAACTTGTCTTCATGTATTTGAAGGTTGTAATTCTATTTATTGGGAACCCTATTTACTTTTCTTGAAGTTTAGCAATTCAGAACGCCTTGCTTGACTTGTATAAAGGACCTCTGAAGTATAATCTTAGAGCATAATTCCCAGAATTGAGTCGGTCAGACGCAAACAAGGAGATCATCTTGCACTCTCTTATGCGAATTATGGACAACTTTGTAGAATGCTTTCTTGGCCTCCAAGGAATGATGAAATTTCAATGATGTAGACCTGTTTTCAATTCTTGAGTTATAACGCTCGCCAACGTAAAACCAAATTCCAAACACTAGGGCACAAAACCCTAATCCACACAAAATAACTCAACAACTGGCATAAATTTGTTGGCACACCTTCTTTGGATGCCTCTGCAAATTCTCTTCAAGGCTTTCTTCATTTCATTACGATTTCAAATATACTTGCTTTCAGCTCTTTTGTAGTTCACCCCCTATAAGATGTCGCCTTGTAATCAGCCGGTACCGCCCTTTTCTTATAGACACAAAAAAATTGTCGAAGGATGAGCTCACAATAAATGTGTTGAGCTCACAATAATTGTGTTAAATTAACAATTGGTACCATGTAAATGGGGTGGCCACTGATTACCTGAACTCTCCTGTACATTTTTTTCTCTGCTCCCCCTCTTCTATTTTTCCTACTTTTGACGGAATTCCCTTTAATTATCCGGACGGAAGCATGTATCGATTAGTTGGGCACTCTATTTTGATGGCTTAGGGTTTATAATCACCTTGCATATTAAAGTAGTGTCAATGTTTATAACTGAAATAGTTCAAAATAGACTGAGCAATAGAAGTCTGAATAATGCATCTTCATGCAGTGGGTATAAAACACTCCATGATATGTTTCAATTTAGTTATTCTTTATGTAATTTTTGCAACCTAATAAATTGTCATTTTGTCAATTGGGTGAATCTTGGGTGGTTGGGAGGAATGATTGTTATGTTCCTTGCTCAGATTCAATTTCTGCAAGTGACATATTGAGTATATAGTTGTAATGGGTTCAACCTTGTTGTTGAATAATCCTGAAGAATATCTTACCTTTGTCTATGGATTGAGAGATGGGATCCTTCATTATATCGTTACTAAAAAAATTATTAAAAAAATATTAAAAAATGGTCATTTTCAACAAAAATAAAAGCTAACCCAAATTCATATCATCTGTACTGAACTCTTTTCAAATGCACAGGGATAGATCCTTACAATTGATTCAGCCTTCACTATTGATTCAGCCTTCAGCCTTCAGGTATTTAATTTAATTTGTTTTTGAATGATTTCTTTATTGATGTTGTTTAGTTACATTTAATTTTTCAAATTACTTTCAAATTATTTTCAAATTAAATATTTAATATGTTATTTAACTTCTGCACTATATTTATTAATGGTACAACTATGTACGATATATATTTTTAATTAAAATAATATAATGTACAAAGGAAAATGTTTGAATTTATATAATATAAAGTGATAATTCTCTTAAATTTAAATTTTTGTGTTAAAATGTTAAAATTCTTATAGTCTCATCTAATCCTCTAAAATTCTTTCATCATTATTTTTTCAACTAATTGAAATTTCTTCCTCTTTTATTTCTTCTTATATTTCAATTACTTAATTACCACTTTTAATAATTTTATCATTTATCAAAGTATGTGGTAAAATCTAATTCTTCTCAGTTTTTTTATTACTATGATATAATGTTTAGTATTATTATTATTATTTAAAATAAATTTTTAGATGGTATCAAGTGTTTCAAATTGATCCACATTAGCACACAGGAGAACAAGTTCCTGGAGGGATTTGAGAATTAGGCATTAAAGGTGTTCAGATAGTATTAAAAAACTTATAGACAGTAATATTTATGTATGGATAATATAATTCGAGGTGGAGTTCTACATAATAATATAATTTTATGGATTAAAATATCTACTCATGACTGGCATTAAGCTGTAGACATAATTCTGGATAATAATGGGGAGACAAATCTAGACAATAGGAAGAAATTAAAAATTATAATAAACATTTATAGATAAGGATGAATATCCTTTGTTTTGGTTTTCTGTACTAATAAAAATTCAATCATATTAACTGGTTTATTTTTCTATATATATATGTGAATTTATGTAGGGCTTTTTTGAGAGTGCTGTAGCCTGTAAGCTAGCTACATTCTAGAAATGGGGAGGGCATATTTATTGCAAGGTGATAATCGGAATCATTGTATCAGAAATAATAATTCTAGGTCAACTAACCTAAATCCTGCACTGAATTTACTGATTGGAATTCCTCCACCCTCAAAAACCTATAGTTGAAATAGTATGCCTATAGACAATTGAAGGCATTTGAATCATTTTTTTGTTAATGGGCATTTCCCATTTTCCATCTGGACTTCAGATACTATGTGGTAGAAGAACTGAAAACCAGGTACTTTTCTATTGCCAAAAGGGCTTTGAATATTTTACAATAAATAAATAAATTCTTCTGCAGAAGCTCAAACATTTCACTACCTATCTTGGCCATCAGAAGGACTCCAAATACTTTGCCTTCTCAATGAGCATGGAATTTTACTCATCCGAACCTTCAAAATTCAAATATTTTTACTCCTTTATAAGAAATGCCAGGCTACTACCTGCATGTCAAGGTAAAATTATGTTGAAACTTTCCAAATATGTAATTTGATTCTACATGTATGAGAACCATCAGTGTACCATTAATCTCAGCACTGCAAATCCAAGTAATCCGAATACTGATGGTATCAAGTGTTTCAAATTGATCCATATTAGCACACAGGAGAACACGTTCCTAGAGGGATTTGAGAATTAGGCATTAAAGGCCTTCAGATAGTATTAAAAAACTTATAGACAGTAATATTTATGTATGGATAATATAATTCGAGGTGGAGTTCTACATAATAATAAAATTTTATGGATAAAATTGAAATTCAGTACATGAAATTACAACTAAAAAAAATTCATATCATCTGTATTGAACTTTTTTCAAATGCACAGGGATACATCCTTACAATTGATTCAGCCTTCATTATTGTTAATTGCCTTAGTTTATTTTTTTTTAATACACAGTGATTCATTCTTCACAATTGTTAATTGTTTTAGTTTAATTCTTTTTTTTTCAATGTACAGGGATTCAACCTCCACAATTTCCTTTGCTTAAGTAATCTGGACACTTGCCTACTGGTACGGAATTTACTCTAGACATTTTCCTACTGGTAAGGAATTTAAAGCTAACCAATTCACCTATTGAGATTATACTTTATACTTTTTATTCGTTTTAATCAATAATGTTGTATTCTCCCTTAAAAAACTGATAATGTTGAAATACTATATAAAGCTAATCAATTCACCTGTTGAGATTATACTTTATACTTTTTATTTGTTTTAATAAATAATGTTGTATTCTCCCTTAAAAAATTGATAATGTTGAAACACTGAATTCAAATGTACATATATTTTAAAATTATGTACAATTTATCAACACTAACTACATCTCTTTATACTTTTGAAATTGTCCCAATTTAACAATGCTATCACCTCTGTTTGCATTATTGAAGCAATAGTTAGTATATATACATTAAAATTGCATCCACAGAATTAGAGTCCATTGAATGAAGGAAGGAAATTCTCATGACGATGACATAGATCTAGGTCGATAATAAATTACAACTAAAAAAATTCATATCATCTGTACTGAACTTTTTTCAAATGCACAGGGATAGATCCTTACAATTGATTCAGCCTTCACTATTGATTCAGCCTTCAGCCTTCAGGTATTTAATTTAATTTGTTTTTGAATGATTTCTTTATTATGTTGTTTAGTTACATTAATTTTCAAAATTATTTTCAAATTAAGATATATAATATGTTATAAGTTCTGCACTATATTTAATTAATGTACAGACGATGTATAATAATATATTTTTAATTAAAAATAATATATACAAAGGAAAATGTTGAATTAATATAATATAAAGTGAATAACTCTTAAATTAAAATTTATGTTAAAATATTGAGATAGCTTTGGTGGATTATATTGGGGATTTCCGCGCTTAGGCTATATTTTGCATACCACTGTGCGCTTAGTTGGGTTACTCCACGCAGTAAAAAAAAAAAAAAAAAAAAAAAAAAAAAAAAAATATGTTGAAATACAGATACTTTGCCTTGGCCTGCTTTGTTTTGTCATTTGGTGATTCAACTTTTAGCTTTGAAGGACATTTCTGGATATTTGTTGTATTTGTTCATCTACGGTAACAACCTTAATCTCCTTTCCAAGTTTTTGCTTCATTTCTATTCCTTCCATGGACCATGCTAGGGAATCCTCCTCCATCAATTGTACAGTAACCACTGAGCAGCTACAGGGTCTTATAAATTTAATTCAAAATTATTTCCCGATTGGAATGATTTAGTTATAAATCTGCTTTCTTGATAATTTAACTTTTTTTCCTTTGTGTTAGACTAGTGCAAAGTGGTGCCATCATGGCTGTCTTGTTTCTAGTGAACAGACTCTAGAAAATCTTAGATACAAACTTCAATAGCTTTGCTTATGTCTGTCAGAATTCTGGAATAGCCATATCCTTGTGTTATATTATATTGCACTTGGCATTTTTTTTGTCATCAACACACTAAGAAAGTGGAAAACAAATACCTGCATGTACATTTACATTTAGAATGCATGCGGAAATTGATATAGGACTTAACGTGTGTTGTCTGCTCTATGTTGAAATAATTTCACTTTTCTTTCCTTAGTAGCTAGGATTTTCAATGCAAAAAGAAAATATATGTCTGTTTATCATCTTAGATTGCATATTTAGGAATTGTATATGTACATCACGCGATCAACCTTAAAGGCAAACTTCTTAAGAAAGATCAAATCTAAAATACATTTCAATAAACATAACAATGCTTTGGAACCTAACGCACACCATTTAGAAGTCTAGGCTAGAGACGTATTCTGGCGTCGTAAAACCTGGTAACTATCACTTTCATCGTAGGTTG
>APFE030015650.1:3222-14873 GCA_000404065.3 Pinus taeda | reverse complement strand
CGTCATAAGCCTGCGTGGATAGCTGGAGGTTCTGGTCATTATGGGCATTGAATCCAGAGTTGGATTATGTCTCCCACAACCTGCGTAACACGGACAAGTCACCGTTTTGGCTGACGTGACCCAACAGCTTACATATCACCGTTAAGCTGCCTTTGTTGACCGTAACTTGACCCTTGTTGACCGGAGGTGCAGATGACGTGGATGGTTGAACCAATAGCACAGGAACCTCGAGCACCTTGATTCCTAACTACCCATGTGGCTCATTTGGCAAAATGACACGTGGAACCTTGAGATTAATAAAAAGGCTGTGGAATCACCAGATGGCTGCAGAATCAGCAGATGGCTGCGGAATGCCTGTAAATATGTCAAAATCTAAACAAAACAGTCACACATTAGCAAAGCTCACTTGATCATGCTTAATGACATCTAATGTAATGATCTGGGTGATTTTACATTGAAAATGAGGCAAAAGAGAGAGGTAAGTGATGAAAAACAGTAGGTAATAGTGGATGATGAGGTATAAGTTAGAGGCTCTACAGTAATATGGAACGAGCTCGAATTTGAAGAATTGGTCATTTGATATTATGATATTTCTCCCTACATTTGAGAAAAATAAGAAACAAAATTTTGTGTACATAATTAATTTTTAGAACCATATAACCACAATCTAAATTTCAATATAGTTTTCAAACCATTTTTCAAAAATAAGGTGAGTTTAAGCAGAAATGTATACTATGAAATATTGTAATTCATGTGGATGTGTCCTAAAGGATAATTTGAGATGAATATGTCATTTTGTGTGAAAATAAAATTTTAGATGGCTTTTAAACCCTACTAGTTATCTTATCATGATGAATCATACAGATTTGTTTCAGTCATAACCGCACCAAGGCGTTCAAATAATACTCGCACCGGTTTCCGGGATTTTGAAATAAAACATATTTTATCATATTGGTGCTCTTATAAAAAAGAACAACGATGTGTTTAAATAAAAGAATCATTCGTCCACCCTATTTCTAGGATTTTGAAAATAAAAACGAAATTAACCAAGTCAGTGCTTTTGTAACAATTACAACACCGGTGCATTTAAATACAAACTGCATTGTTTCGGGATTTTGAAAGTAACAAAAAATGTATCATGTTGGTGCATTGATAAAATTTGGTGCACTGGAAAATTCAGTGCACTTTACTTGTAAACTCATTGGTGCTCTTTACTATCGAACACACCGATGTTCAGATTAAGTGAAAAAAAATGTGGGTTTTTTCCTTTTTTTTTTTTAAATTGAAAAATGAGTGTCAAATTATTTTTCGAAATTTAATTTCATAAAATATTTTAAGTAGTAAAAATTTATTCACTATTTCATAATTTTTCCCAAAATTGCAAGGGAGAGATTTGCAAGAGAGACATATCAAGAGCATTGTGTGGCAGTAGAATACTTTGGAGCAGTGAAACTATTCAAAAGATCAAAAACAGAAAGATATGGTAATTCACTCAAAACCCTGTATAATAAAAAATTTAAATTTTATTGTTGATTTTACTCATAAAAAATTTCACACTTTTTGTTAGAGTTTAATTAAATGAGAGATCATTTGAAAGAGAGACATATTGAGAGAATTGTGGAGTAGCATAATATTCTGGAACCACAAAGATCATAATTTGAAAGGTATGGTGATTCACTTAAAATCTTGAATAGTAAAAATTTTAAATTTTACTAATGATTTTCCCAGTTAAAATTTTTTACAATATCTATTAAACTTATTCAAATTTAGAAAAAATTAAAATTAAAAACCATGCATAATAAAAAATTTACTATGGATTTTATTAGTAATTTTTTTTACGATCTCTATTCATATTTACATTTAATTAAAATTCAGAGAAAAAAAAAAAACATATATATTGACAAAAAAAGTCTAAGTTGACAAGTAAGTTTAACTAATAAGTATTGGTTAGCGTGTGCCATGTAGAACCCCAAAATGAAGAAGGTCAATAAAATTATTTCTAATCTAAGTGCAGAAGAGCATAAAATCCTAATATAAAAATTGCAAAAGGATGAATCGGGTGAATGAAAAAATACTATTCAATATGATTTTTTTTTTCATTGAAATATACCTTAAGAATATTAGATAACATGTTTCAAACAATCTATTAATTCATATAAGCTTAATGTTCTACATGGAGAAACAACGAAGGAAAATATCAATGTGATTCTCAGAAAAGAAAAATTATAGAACATGTAAATGGTGATGAATTGGTCCTTAGCTCATCTGGAGTGGTGTTGGAGGTTAATGAAAGGGGACAATACAAAAGCAATTTAATGATTCCAAAAACCAAATTCTATCTAACTATAGGAAGCGTTTCTAGAGCATTAGTCAATGAGACCTGTCAGACTTGCAATAGAAAAACATACAATAACAAAAAAGAATCATTCAAAAGGTAATATTCCTAATTAAAATTATTTTCTAGAATTAAATGTATATATTACTACAAACCATTCATTTATTAATATCAATTTTTTTATATTTAGTTTCATATATCAATATGAAATAGTTTATCACTTTTTTTAGGAAGATTATGAAAATCCCAAAGGATCACCGAGATGATATGTGAAACATGCCAGTAGGAATGTCCAAAAAAATGTACAAGGATATGGTCAAAGAAATGGACATAAATGCATCATAGGAGGATCCATTTCAACGACAACATGCTTCAAATGTATGTAATCATGAATGAATTTGTACATATAAACAAATTTAGCATTAAATATTAATTTTCAAGTATTTTCTTGCAGAAAAGAAAAGAAAATGGAACTCATTCAACACATAAAATAGTACAACAAGGAAGAAAAGGGTTGACATCAAAGTTTGTGAGTAATTCTTAATATTTCCTTACAACAACCCAAGGTTTCATTTTTGTATATTTTAATCTTTTTTATAGCAATGATCCTTGAATATATTCAAATAGGTGCTAAAATACAAATAAGAGTCATCAGAAGAATTGATTCACATTGGGTTAAATATGGGTTGTGAGAATATCTTGGCATATCAAAAATTAATTGTGGAATTTGTAAGTATCTATGTTGTTATACTTCTCTGATTTTATAATTAATAGAATAAAAATATCCTTTATATTAAATATGTGATTTATAATGGGGTATAAAACTTCTTGGAAGCAAAGTATGGTACTATGCCAATAGAAGAATTGTTGCAACAAGGCATGAGACTTGGTTTTGAAACTATGTGTACAATTCATGAGTCATTTCTTGCTATGGTACATTGTTATTTGATTTACATTGATGTATATTATTTATTTCAATTTTCATTATTCTCACCAATGTAGATACACTCATTACACCATTTTTATGTTTGCAAATGGAACAAGATCAAGAAGGCGAAAACAATCGATGCAATCAACAAAACATTTGTCTAAACAACCCAAGTCATGGAAGTAGCTTGAGCATTGATAGAAGTTCTAGTGAAGAGTGATGACATATTTGGATATCAATGCAAGTTATTGTATTTTTTGAAAAAATTGTCTATGAAAATCAAACATTTTGTTTAATACAATGGACATAGTGCCCTAATTGATTTACAAGGAGTTACCAATAACAATCCCATTTTATATGACAAAGAATCTCTTATTGATATATAATAAAATACATTTTAATTTATTCTATTGCGTTATCCAATTTCAATGTGAAATGTTACACCACTGATTAATATATGGATGATTAAATATTATAATGAAGAGATGTGAAATATGATAACATAAAAAATTAATACAAACATCATATACAAATGCACTAATCAAATTTAAATTTATATGAATATTGCTATAAGATATATGTTGATATTTCGATAAATAACAAATTTAAAAAATCACAATAATTGCACTATCACGGGTTGATGTTTCCAAAAACAAGAAAATCTCATACCAAAAATCGGTTGTGTCCATAACATAAACACACACCGGTGAATTATGTTATATAAAAGAATAGTTATAGCATATTTTTTGCATGACTGGTGCCTTTCCTGGAAACGACTACACTAGGGAATTTAATTCTTCAATCACCAATATTGTTTTCAATTAACAGCCTGATCCATTGTAATTCTTAAAGCACTAGTGTTTTCATAGAACTAATGCCCCGATGCTACATAATATTATTTCTAGCCCCGGTGCATTATTAAAAGTAACAACATTGTTTCTTTTATATAATTAGTGCATCGATTCTTTTATATAAATCATACACATCGACATTGTAAGTCTAAATAAAAGCATCAGGTCTACAACATATTATTTCATGCCCAAGTATGGTTCCTGAAAAGAATGCCCTAAGGCGGTTTATTAATATATATGTACTGGGGTAGTATACATTCCAGGCACTGGTGTTCTTTGCATTGAACGCCTTGGTGCTTTTAGTTATGTGTGCAGCCCCGGTGCTTTATATATTTAGTGCATCGATGATATTTTTCCATGAAGCGCACCGCTAAAAAACATGTTGTAAAACATCCCGTTGCCCATATTTTTTAGTTGTGATGAAGTTTCATTATAATCTCTGCTAAGACATCCACAACCATAAAAATATGTTTTAGAAGATGTTTTTTTGACATTTTTATCCAATTTTATAACACTAAAAGTGTTTATTATAACCTCTGCTAAAAGGTATTTTCCTTGTGTTGAATCCCACTAAATTATCCATTGTTATAGCTAATCCCTCTGAATTGGAATATTTCTCTACTACATGCTTTCGAATCTACTCTAAAGACCTATTTCTCCCAACCATGCTCCTCGGAGGCTACTCTTGAGCATCCATAAATGTTATCTCATACCAACTGGTTCTAAAAGATCTAGAAGAGGCCTCCTTCCCATCTTCTAGATTAGAAATCTAAGTCCCCAGTCTCAACTCAATCTTCAAATCATCTTGTTCATTCTATGTCAATAACATATATCTAAGACCAAGATCCCCTTAGATTTGCTTACGCACTGGCCCTTAAATCTATACAACTTACCCTTCCTAACACCAAGCCTTACTAATGTGTCATGGGTGGATCCCTCTGAATGTATGAATACTTTTCCCTTTTGAATGTATGAGATGAGTTTGTCATAGTAGGGGAGAAAGTATCAGATGCATAACTAGTAAGGATAACTCTAAATTGGTTCATAGATATTCAAAATGGTCAATTATTGATACATCGAGACAATGTTATCTAAATATGTGTCCTTTTGAGAGAATTTCTTCTTATCTAAATATGTGAGATAAGAATAAATTGTCTCGATCTTAAAATCTTGGTGCCCCTAAGTTTCTCTCTTGGCACCATTTTCTGGTTCCGGTTTTCACTTTGGTATAGCTTGGTAAACACCTCCCACATTTCTCTAGAAAATTTATTCTTGGATATATGATGAATAATGTGATCCATCACTCTATCCATGATAATCCTCTTGGATTTCATGTCCTTATGCTTATAAGTATCCAAGAATTTTGCATCGATAGGAGGAATTTATGTTTGTGCTACAAACTCCCAAATCTCATTCACCTCTAACACCAATGTAATTCTCTTGTTCTAGGTATTGTAGTTAGACAACCCATTCAAATGATATTCAAACCCAAAACTGGTAACCATCTCTATCAAAATGATTAAACCCTAGAAAAAATAAATTCCATTGATGAAGAAGAAAATTGTGCTCCTCCTTATGTTGTCCATTATTTTTCAAACCCCGCCTCCTTTTGTCTTCTTATCTTTGCATTTGTTGACAATAACGTAACCTTGTTGTTGATGGTTGTGGTTTTTTTCTTAGTTACTCGAGTTGCTACTACTCGATGGTCATGGTAGCTGGTCCAATCCTTATCGCCCCACACACTAGCTTTTTTAACACCTACCGCAACTTCATGTCATAGCCATTAGACCCAGAGCAACTCCTATTCATCTCAAGGAACCCTGTGGAAACACGTATGGTAGCCTACCCCTGTCATCTATTGGAAATTTTGCAACCCTAATATGCAAACCTGGCCTTCATATTTTCACTCCTACCACATCCCCTGTATGTTTTGTACTAGTGGTTATCCTCCCTCCATAGCTTGATGGTTGCTTCTTCCTTCTACAATCATGACTCTGTGCTCTATAGTCATCTCCAACCTCTACTCTATTTTACCAAAATTCTCTTTTTGTTTAGATTCAACATCATGTGTGACTATTAACCCCACTCACATGATTCTAACCTCTGCTAGAAACACTTTTTCACCACCCCCCATGTGTTGGATGGTGACTAGCACTATAGATTTCCATCTCTCACTTGGTTATAGTGGCTAGTGACTACCCCAATGGTTGAGTCTACCTTTGGCTCCTTTCTTGCCACACTTCTACCTGACAACCTATACACCTGAAATCAATTTCTTGGCCTGTCACATCCTCCTCCCATTGTGCCTCATCCATCTTTGTTGTCTATTGGTGGCTAAAACTTTCATTCAGTCGACTCATTGTCTGTTCAATCACCTGCACCGATCCTAAGTTAGAGGCTCTTCAAAACTTCATCAATGACACGACCAATGAGTTATCTTCTAAAAAGTTGCAGTACATTTCAAATCCAACTCTCAACCATGATCTATGTTGTGGAAACCATGTACCTACATCTATGATAGTGAACACCTACTCAACTCTAGCACTTTTGATTATGTAGCTACATAGTTTCCACTCATGCTACATCTGAGTGATGTCAGCTTCCTCTAACCAATATTTTCCACCCCAACCAAATTTGTTGGTTGGGTGGGTTTCTTGTGTTGATCTACCCCAGTAGCTTCCTATAGTGGTTGGTTCCCCACAACGACCGATTGTGGAAGATAGGTGTGTTGTTAGGCATATTGTCTACTCACCGGTCCGACATTTTTTTTTTAATCTAACTTCAAAAACTTGGCTCCATTTGTTTTTGTTTTAAAAAAGAAAAATTCAACCAAATGGTATGCCCAATTTACTTTGGCCCATTATAAAAAACTTCCTCACCTTTTCATGATTTCATACAAACTTATCATAGCAATCTTGTACAAAAACTAGCTTCATGACTATTCCAAGATTAGTTTTTAGAGATACAACTCTTATACCATGTTAGTTTTCCTATGAACCTAGTACCTAGTATTTAATTCTTAGAAGATAAATTTATCTACTGAATAAATACACAACTAGGCTCCTAACACAATAAAATTAAGTGGAAGAAAATATAAATATCTCAATCACAATGAAACAGACATATTTCTTCCCAAAAAAAAATTCATGAAAAAATCTGAACTTACGGGGGTTCTCATCTTGGGATAATGGTGTACTTGAGAAAATATAGAATACAATTAACCTAAATCTAATCCAGTAGATCTACCCTAGATCAGTGCTCGATATTTCCTATGGATATATATATCTCCAACCTCTCTACATTCCCTCGATCTCGTCACACCGCTTATTGAGATGTCACTCTCAATATTTTTCTATTGTAGTGTATCGTCTCCCTCTCCCTAGCCTTGATTTTATAACCTTACACTGAGCTAAATCCCTAACCCTAACCATAATCTCAAAGTGATTAACATTCGAGATTAGATATCACCTCACTTGAAATAAATGGCTAAGATTAAAACTTACTCACTAAATTAAATTACTGTACATTTCCTAAATTTCTTCTAGCTCAATAATCCAACATATTAATATGTTCATTTTCCTATGTTAGACTTAGGCTAAGTTACATCAACAACCTACTCAGACTAGAGAAAGCATTCTAAGGAGAAGGTGGATGACTTCTGCATGCCTAGATATAAGTCCTGTACAAAAGTACTTGCCCAAGTTACAAAAATACACAGGTTTTGATATGCTTTGAAGTAAATTTAACTCCATTTGTTAAACGTTCTTTAGGTTTCTGAAATCTAATAAATATTTCCCTATGGAGGAATTCAGCTACAACTTTCTCTATTACTTCCATCCACTTTTTATTGTTGAATATACAACCTAGGCTGTAGGAATTCTTTTGAGATTGAAGTTTAATGAGCCTTATGAAACTAAGGGCCTATTTCTCAAAGCTATCCACCACTAGTTGTGTATGTAGAGTCATTTCAATGGACTAAACTATGCATCCCAACATTTGGAAACTATCATGCATTTTTACACACTCTTTTGTCATCACAATAGATATTAGGCTAGTATTATCCAAGAAGGATTACTTTATATCATATCCTAACATTAGAAAAGTTCCCTCCATATGTCCCATCATGGCATGCTTGTAGGATGTCATAAATATCATCTTCCCTTAAACGCGTCAAATGATGAGATCAAGTCCTATGTAGAAATGACACCCTTTAATCCAGGAATACATGTAGCTTTGTTTGATGATTATTTTCCATTACTTTGGTGATAGTTATGATGGAATATTTCTTGAATCCAAATAGTTGGAAATTATACAAACCATGATGTGTTTGTAGACATTGAAAAAAGGTTTTAATTAAAAAAAGTATTCTCTATTAGCATCACAATTTTATCCATGGTGAGCCCAGAGAGGAAATTGGCTACTACATTATATTTTCCTAGCATATCTATGATGATGGCATCAAAATATTGCAACAATAATAACCACCTAGACACTCTACCATTAGTAATAGGTTTTTTCATTAAGCACTTGATTGTAGAGTGGTTGGTCTATAATATTACAGAGTAATCGATTATGTAGTGGGAAAACTTGTTTGTAGCATGGACCACAACAAGAAATTCCTTACCCGTCACTAAATAATTAAATTTATTCAAAGTGACAATATTTTTGATAAAATATATCACATAGGGCTTGTTTACTTCTTGTTTTCCCAATACAACTCCAATGGCAGTGTTTGACACATTTTTGGATACATAAAATGGGAGGGACCAATTTGGTCCCCTTAAGATGGGTTGGATAGACACCTTCATCTTATATTCTTAAAAGGAAATTTGGCATCTATATGTCCACACGAAATCAACATTTTTAGTAAGTAATGAGAACAAGGGATGTATTATTTCAGTAAAAAATTTAACAAAATTCATATAGCAACTATCATGACCCAGGAAACTATGTATCTCTCTTCGTATTTTTGGAGCTAACAAATTTAGAATTACCTATTTTTTGTTAGGTCCACCTGTATACCTTTAGAGGACATGTGGTGTTCCAACACAATTACTTTAGTTAGTAACATCACACATTTCTAATTATGAAGGGATACATTAGATTCTTTACATATTTCTAGAAATGTTTCTAAATAATCCAGAATTATGCCAAATTCATCTCCATATGCCATGAAGTCATCCATATATACTTTGTTATGCTCTTGACCTGCGAGAAGATACCAGAATACCAAATATGTGAAGAAATATACCCAGAACACAGAACAATAAGAAATAATAGCATGCATTTTATTATTCAGAAAGGAAAGAAATGTTCACTTGCCTCTTTGAGGGGGCAACCTCCAATAGAGTTGGGCTCAATTAAAAAATAAGACACGATGCTCCTCGAGGGGAGTCTCTATCCTTTATATAGGATCCATACATGCAATACCATGGGTCAATACCATGGTTCTTATTAATACCATCTATCTAATACCATAGCCCATTTGCAACTAATTGTGGTCCCTTCTTAAATGTGGGTCAACCACTTACAATTATTAATATGGGATTTATTGACTCTTTACTTAACTATAACTATGACTTGACCCTATTACCTAATTAAGGGGGTTAGGTTTGGACCCTAACATGCCCTCCCCCATAAAAATAGTCGTGTCCTCAAGGTTGAAGTTGCGGAAGCTGCTGCAGGACAGTGGTTGGTTCCCAGGTCGCATCTTCTAGAGAGTTGTTTTTCCATTTGACAAGGACTTCCTCGATCATGCAGCCGCGCAAGTGCCATTCTCACGTGTCAAGAACCTGTTCAGTTTCGAGCCATATTGAACCTTCTTCATCCAATTCTAGTAGACTAGTTTGAATTCGGCAATGGTTCCCAATCACTTTCTTGAGGCATGAGACATGGAAGACTGGATGGATTTTTGCAGTGGATGGCAAAGCTAGCTTTTAGGCTACTTCTTTGATGTGTTGAAGTACTTGATACGGTCCATGAGGTTTTGTAATGACATATATAATTCATTCATGCATAATGACATAGAGAATATATGCTTTGGCGGAGGTTTTCACATCTTTTGTCTCATATTCTTGCATTTTCAGGATGCACAAGGCAGGAGCGGTCCATTTATTGGAGTTTGAAGTGGAAACCGCCACATAGTAATTTGTATGGAACCAATGTACATGATGAACCGTCAACATGCCCCTTCCCCCTGCCCTTCCTCCTTTACAATCAATCACTGGGGAGACCTTTCCCTTTTGGGTATCAATCGATCGCTGGAATTTTGGAGATGATTTCTGACAACCCTTTTCTTTGAGTGATGCTTTCTTATATGGTTGCAGCCTCAAAAATACTTGATCCCCATGTTGAAATTCACATTCTGAATGATGTTGATTTTCCTGTTGCTTCATGAGGTTTTGAGCTTGATGGACATTCTCTCTAAGGTGGGCCAGCATGGTTTTGTGGTTTTGTAGAAGTTGATCCACTTATTGTACCTTCAATCATCCCTAGATATAAGAAGTAGGTGAAGGAGGGAGTTGACCATAAACTGCTTAAAATGGAGTCATTTTAGTGTTGGCATGATAGTTAGTGTTATACCACCATTCAGCCAAAGGTAACCACTATACCCATAGATGTTGCTTTTTTTAAGTGAAACACCTAAGGTAGGTCTCCAGATGTTTGTTGATTGCTTCAGTTTGACCATCAGTTTGGGGATGATAGGAAGTATTGAGTTGTATTTGGGTACCTTGTAGCCCGAAGAGTTCCTACTAAAAGTTACTGGTGAAGATCGGGTCATGATCAAACATAATGGAAGTGGGCATGCCATGCAATTTGAAGATCTAGTCCATGAAATATTGAGCCACCAAATCTGGTGTAAAAGGGTGAGGTAGGGCATAAAAATGAGCATACTTAGAAAGTTTCTCCACAACCACCATGATTACTAACTTGTTGCCTGACTTCGGAAGACCCGTAATGAAGTTCATAGAAACCTCCATCCAAATTGAGGCCAAGATGGGCAATGCCAGTAATGTGCTTTGGGATTTGACTATTTCTCTTTTGTGGTGTTGACATACGTCACACTAATCTACAAAAGTAAGAATTCCCTTTTTCATTCCTATCCAAAAGAATGAACATCAAGTGCGAGCATAAGTCTTCTGAAAGCTTGCATGGCCTGTAGTGGGAGATGAGTGCAACTCTGCCAAAATGTGACTTTTGAGGGTCGATGTTGGTGATATCACAACTCTGTCTTTGTAGCGAAGAATCTCATCCTTCCAAGAGTAGCCCATCGTGGAATTTGGATCCGCCTTGTCATGCGGAAAGAGTTATTTTTGCGGACAAAAATAACCTCCCTAGGAGTCTAAGACTCTCTAGTGACAAACAAGACAATTAAGAGCAATCCTTCTCTAAACATACATTATTCTATGAGAAACCAAGTGTTTTTCGATCCTACCTCAAATCCAACGCTTGTTGCAGTAGTCCAGCCTCATTGATCCAGATGAGCTCCTCCTTCACTTTGAAACCTGCATACACTAACAATCAAACGATTACATAA